>VWZN01014370.1:375221-404557 GCA_013396955.1 Regulus satrapa
AAAACAAAGCTAAACCAAAAAACCCCAACTAGTCTTCTGATAATTCAGAAGGGAAAAAAAAAATTAAAAACCAAACAAAAAGGTACAAAAACCTACACACAAACAAAACCCCCACAACGATGCAGGTCAGCTCTTCTTTTAAGCTAAAATGAAATTACAAGTTATGAAAACAATCCTTTCTGGAACACAGGTGACATATGAGCCTGATTATCAGATCATTCCATTAAGGAAGAGAGCAGCATCTTTCTGGAGGTACAGAAACTATATTCTAAATTGATTTGTGAACATGCCTTATTCTCTTCTACTATTTACTTCAGTAGGTGGGAATATTATTACCAAGTCTATGTGATTTTTCTCAGCAGATTTGCAGGTTTGAGCACAATATCAAAATACAGCATATTGTACCTCATATTTAACAATGCTCAGAGATACAGAAGACAACAAGAAATGAGCAGCCATGAATAAAAGGTACACCTCTTATTTTACATCTGAGAACATAAGAAGCTCTGAGTACCTGAAGATTCTATTTCATAGCAAATTTATAGAGCATTTCAAAGATGGTTTCTTGATTTCACTTTACATGGTGCTTTTTTTTCAGCATACAGTTCTGCAAACCCATTTCACTTTCAATAATATCTAAGGATTCCCTGGGGGACTCCATGAAAGCCTATCCAAGCTCTTTGAAGTCCCTGGCTAATAGAAGTCCAAACACTTCAGAATTGAGGCACAACCTGCTATTTCATATACAAAGTAAGGTTAGTTCTCCAAAAACAGTTATTCCAAGATCTTGAGGAGTCATGATAGAATCCAAGAATAAATGTCTGTGTAACAGGAGGGAAAATTCACAAGCATCAAACAGATACTTTGGCATTTGCTGTAAACTATGCAAACACTGCACTATTCCAGAATGCATGTTCATTTCAACACTTTTTCACTATCAGTGACACTCTCCATTCCCACTTATCATTGCTTAGAACACTCAAGCCAAATTCTGAGTGATCTCTCACAGGAAACATAAACAGGTTTTATATACTCATGGTAAGGGTGAAAGGCTCATCAAAACTTGAATTAGATATTTTATTACTATTACTTCTTCTCTAGCTGAGAGAAAAAAGCAGTTACAAAAAGAGACAGCAGAACTCCACCATAGGAGCAATATTTTCTTTCAACAGGGAAGAAGCTTCCTAACAATAAGCATTAAGGGTTGTTCCAAAGCTGGCGCAGACACAGAGAATATTGATGCAAAATAAATTATGCATTTCAAACTCCACTTCTTACCTTCCTGTGACCAAAAAGCACAAATATGGGTTCAGTAAGTAAATGTACTTAATTGTGGTAGGCAACATCTGTGTTAGTGGGAAAAGGAAGACCAGACAAACCAGTCTTGGTTGCTGCCTTCTGTGAAAGGAATAAACAAGAATTTAAATCAGCACTGGTGGGGTAAGGATTTGGTACAGAGAGCTCTGAGCTGCCTACCTGATGGGATATCAGATTAAATGAAGCATTTCCTGCTCAGGAGACCAGTCTCTGCACCAAGGAATACTCAGCTACACAAAGTACACGCAGATTTGAAAAGCAACAGAAGCTCTACTCAGCACCGTGGTTACCCTGTAGTGTTCAGCAGAGCATGGAAACTTGCTCAGAAGTCTTTTTCCTTGGCAGTAGAGATCCAGCTAAATACAGAACTGCTTGAACTGCCAGTCACTACCTTTGATGTTGGCTTCTACATAAGCAACAAAGTGGCTCCTTGCTCAGAGATTTTCATTATTTGTAGTTGTCTGATCACTTACTTAGGATTCTGGTCACAGAGAGACTCATAAGGATCCTAAGAGAACCAGGATACAATCCCTTTCTCAAAGAGCTCACAGTCCCAATAGATTTTGGCATCTTTACTTTGACATATGGAAACTCCTTGGAATTATCCTGTAAAAAGATGTCTATATCCCCACAGTGGAGATTCTAAGTAAGATATAAGAAAAAAAAGTTCTTTAAGAATCATCTGTTGAATTTCTATTTCACACCTTTTTCCCTTCGTAAAATTAAAATACAAATGTACTGACTTGTCCAGAGTCCTTCAGCACCATAGAAAAGTTTTAGAGGAAGTTCAGCACCTCTGGAGAAACCAAGGAATTGGCAGTTCTGCTGTATGTCCTTGTGGGCTACTTGTGTGAATCTGAGTGCTGCTGCTGAGATTTCTGCTGGGACTATAACACTCTTCTCTCAGATGATAGAAAAGGAGACTAAAATTGCAGATGAAGATAAATTCCCCAGCAGTCCAAGTTTGTTCAGATCTGTCTAATGCATTTTTTACTTTAGCAGTTTTATATGTAAATAAAACCATGGTGTTATTTAAGCACAAATTACTTTGGATTCCTTAAAGCAGATGTGCCAAACCAATATGAAAGTTGGAAATAGAAACTGAATAACCCTGCTAAGTAGGATCCAAGGGGGGGATCCAGCAATGAAGAAACACAGACGTACTTTTTATTTCAACACTACAAAGGGAACTTTTTAATCAACTGACAGCCAGACCCAGCGGGACTTGGGGCCAGTTACAAAGAAAGCAGAATACTTTCTGGAAACTCACTTTTGTATTCTTATGCTGGAGACAGCATGCTCAAGCCTGTCTACATGAGTTACAGCAGGCTGTCCTGTTCAGACCCTTCCTCACAGGACCAGCTGGAAATTGATGTTCAGGATGACTGTAGCAGAAGAAGGAGCAAAAGGAACTGGCTGTTTAGAATACTTTCACGAAGACTGGGCACTGAAGTTTTATTTCCTTGTAAACAGGAAACAAAACAAAAATAGAAATAAGATATTTGAGGTAAACAATTTCTAGAAACACATGTTAAAAAATGCTGGGCTGTGTGATGGGGAACTTCTCTTTATTGGGAACCACTCAACAGTGTACTGTAAGAGATCAGATTGCCACAGCCATGGCAGTCAGAAACAGCACAATTGGATCAAAATAGTACAGGGAGTAGGAAAGTGAGAGGTCTTCAGCTGGAAGAGGCTGGCCAAGATGCAGTAAGGGTAAAAAAGCAGCAAACAGCTGTCTCAACAAGCCAGAGATGACAATAACTTTGCCTAGAGGATATTTCCAGGGCATACAGTGAAAATATGGCATTAAAGCCAAAGGATCTGTGGAGAGGTTCTTTCAGACCCAGCCAAAAAAGGGACATCAATACTTGGGTCTCTCTTTAAAATCTGCATCTGCTCACCAGATACCTCTCAGTGACTAATGATTGCTCACTTCTGAATACGTAATTTCTGAGCTTCTTTAATCAGCTGCTGCCAGTGGCTCCCAGACCAAAGAGCTTGCAGGTGGTAAGCACAGCTGGGCCTGTCATGTTAATGCCATTGGTTTGGCATCTCTTTCTGGATGGAGCTGCTTGATCTCCCCAGTTCTGGATGACTTGAGCAGCAGCTCCCTAACCACTGCTGACATTGGTAAAAGGTGTCCATTTTGTGTTTGAAACACAACTCACTCTGTTGAGTGATAAAATGAAGGCTTTGCCTGTGCCAAGAGCAAGAGCTCTGACAATAGCATTTATATTTTCCCTCAGCCACTGGAGGGTCCCCCTTGAGCAGGAGTCACCCTTCCAGCACTAGTGCATCCAGCTGGGAGCCAAAACACATCTCCAGAGCTTCATGTGCGCCATGCTGGAGATACAGGTCCAAGGTCTCCCATGGATGTCTAGATAACAGGGACTTGGAGAGAGTTTCATATTACAACCAATTCAGTTAATATTGCCTGCTAAATGCCCTTACACCCTAGCTAATAAGTGTTATCACTGCCAGGCTTGATTCAGCTTTCACTCTACTTTTAGAGTTCAGTCTGAAAGCCTCTATTAAATTCTTGCTCTGCTAGTTCAATAGCAAGCAGCAAAACCATCTTAGTGTAAAGTTTTAAGTCAAATTGCAAAGAGAGGGCAAGAACTGTTCTGTAAATCCACATAATGAATTCTAGTGGAAAGACAGCATATTAGTACTTGTCAGGATAATGGCTGCTAAAGAAATTTTGTGCTGGTCATTTTAAATAGAAGAGGAATCCAAATTCCCTACCAGCCTGCATTTCTGCTCTATTATGTCAAGCTGCATTTATGTCCCACTGTTTCAACTATTCAATTTTTCAAACAGTCCTCTTCAATGTAGTAGCCTATTCTATGTAAATATTAAAATGGCTAATGATTCTATTATATACAACACTTCTGTAAAGCAGCAGGTATTTTATACAAACTCACAAGAGACAAAAAAGACAATTAAGTACTCCACAATATACCAGTCATAATTTAAGCATCAGATTTCCAGTGCAACTCAGCTAGCTCACCAGCTCCCAGATACAAATCTACAGCTTTAATAAATGGGTTCATTATCCCCATGTTAAGTTCTCATAGGATCCTGGATATTCGGGGATGCCTGAGGTAGCCAGCCAGCTGAGAGGACCTTCTATCCTTAGGTGAAACCCTTGATGTGTGGCAGGGTTTGGACTAAGGGAACAAGAACTGAGCACATAAAAAAAATATATGAGCCTCTGTTTATATACTGCTTTTTTTACAGCACAGTTCAACTCTGTCACCATCCACAATAACTTCTCCACTGTTTAGCTCAGTGGAATATTTATTTTATTCTCCACTGCATGAAAGACTGTTTGAAGCCTGAATAGCTAATAAAACTTTGAGCCTTTATTAAGCATCACTAAGTTCTTCCCTCAGGTATGTAAGCATAGACAAAAAACATTCCTGTGTTTCAGGATGGAAACAGCTGCTAAATTAGTTATAGCTATCATCACCCTCTCTTCACCCAGGTTGTAGCAATGAGTATGTTGACAGATAGGAAAATTAAACAGGGCTTAAATCTGCTTCCACCTTTTTCTTTTTTTATTTTCCCTACATCAACAAAATTAAGTAATGGACATCAACCTTCAAAAATTAAAAGCAAACACAAAAGTGGGAGTTTAAATTCTAATCTGTGTCCTTACTGGTAATTTTAGGAAAGATGTCACTCTATTTCTTGTCCCACTCCTACTTATTAGTAAAAGGTTATTCATTTGGCATCATTATAAAAAACAATACATGGGGTTTTTTTAACCACTGCTCTACAGGCTTCTCCCTAAAGTTCTGGCATCAAGTAGGGAGGGGAAAATAAAATTTACATTTTATTCCACAGATTTTTACTCTGTCATGAAGTTCTGACTCTGCTATTGGACATCATTATTTCATAGGAACCAGCACCTAAAGCTATTTTCTTCCAGAGGTGTCTGGTTTTCCTCCTAGGAAAGACACAGTATATGATATATAAACACAGATATAGACTTTAACTTAGGACAAAGATGACCAGAAAGGATACAACTTGCATCCTTAGGCATACCGCTGTTTTAATCAGAGGGGGTGATGGTCTTGTGTGAGATATGACAAAGAACACAAAGTATTAACTGGAACAGTAACCGAAGTCATTTTGTTTTCTATCTCTGCCGCATACTGAGCACAACATGACTCCCTCAAATGGCTAACTTCTGCACACCGAGCCTAAATATTGCCACCCTGTGGTCTGACAGCGCTGTCTGACAGCCCTGCAAACAGGGAGACAAAACATTTCTAGGCTGGGCACTGCACATTCCAGTCCCTACATGCTGTTTCTAGTCTACATCCAGTTTTGTTTTCTTTGCAGACTCCTGCCAGCAAAAGAAATGGTCCCCTGATGACCCCGCTTCCCTCTTTATACCTGTTTTTTTCCCAGGTGCTGCACTCTGACTTATCCTTTCTGCTGCCCAGCATGAAGACAGACACATGAAGCAGCAGAAGTCAGCAGCAAATACACATCCATAATAAAACTTCCACTGCAATATCACACAGCAAGAACAAATTCCCTTTTGAGGGAATGGGCAGCAGAGGCAGGGAAAATCCTTCCAAGCCTTATTCCTTGCCATGCCAGCATGATTTTCACTGGACTTTGTGTACAAAGCAGTTTCTACAACAAACACATAGAGCTACACTTATTTCTTCATGATGGAGGAGGGAAGAAGCAGCCACAGGTTTAAAGCTTTAGGGATCTGTTCTGACTGTACAGCTCAGCAAGTGCAAAGCAAGTGCAAATAGCAAGTACAGAGCACCTGACCCAGCAAGGGCATAAAGGTCAGAGACTTCTCTTCCTATCCAGTGCCACAGTAAAACATGCTTCCTGGAGAGGAGAACTGAAATGAAACTCAGCAAAGACAGATTTTGTATTTTCAATTTCATGGAGAAGTCAGTGACTCAAAGTAGCTGGTGAGGTCCCAGACCTGGGAGGGACCACCAGGATTGGCAGGTCTAAACTATGCAACACAGTCTTTAGCTAATGGCTGAGTGAATCAAAATATCTTTTCAAGGAGAAAACTTCCAATGTCTCTGCAATGTCTCTGTGTGTTTTGCCCACTTTGATCTGCGTCTAGTAACACCTCCCTACTGAGGGCTGTTTTTTATACCTCAGCTTGCTAGGCTGGGGAGTATTAAAAAGCCTCATTTTTCCATACATCTGTTTACAGACAGTTTAAGCCTGTCTGGGTGTCCTCCACAGGCTTCTCCACTACCTCAAAGCCACAGGAGAGTGGGCAGGAAGCCCCAGCTGAGCTGCTCCATCAGACACCATTAGAGCAGAGCAGCAGCTGCCTCAAGGAGCCAGACCCAAGTTAGAGTCAGAAAGTGGTACTGGACATCAGTCAGGGTTACTGTCATGTGCTTCAAAGAGCATGGGGTAGTCTGCCCTCTCTAGCATTAGGTCATTTCCCAGCCTCTAGGGGACTTTGGGTTAACCACTGAAGCTGATTATTCTTCCCTACTGCTTGACAGTCTTTTCAAATTTATAGATGTTATTACTGAAACCTCCAGATAGTCTCAGTCCCTATACAGAGGTTTGATGTCTTAACTTTCCTTACTCTTGGCAGTAAGAGTATCCCATGACAGACTAATGTGCCTGTTGTAAAACAGACGTTTTAGCACAGCAGTGATATTGCCGTGTATCTGTATCTCCTAATGGACCATTATTTTTGTAAAGGGACTAGGCGGCACTAACAAAGTAATAATTGTGGTATTGAGAGGTGACTGTTAAAGGCTGCTGAAAAAGTCCAGAGCAGGGCAACAGAGACCCCTGGGAGCACAAGGGAACAGATGCCAGAACTACAGGACACCCCAAATGTCGATCACTAGCCACAAATGGTCTGCTACTGGTCACTTTTGAGAGCAGGGTAGAACCAGTTCTAGGACATAACTAGAAAATTTGTGTCACAACTTGTTGCAGTTGCTCCAGATTGGTAGCCTAGGCAAAGCTGTCTTCAGATTATCTATGACTGCAATGAAAGCAACTGGCTGTGCAGGATGAATCTTTGGGAATAGAGCAATCTGTTACACTGTATTGATAGGGATGGATGATTTCTTAATTATTAAAAGGGAAAATATCATCTCTATTGCCTTTGCTTGTATTTTACTGCTTGTGCTTGATCTGGCACCCACTCCTCCCCCTTCATGTTTTATTGTAATTTGAATAGGATAAAAATTTCTTTTAAAATATTTTAAAACTCTTTCTTCTAAATGCTTGTCTCTTTGGTCTCCTGCTAACATAATGGGAGAACAGTTATCTTGTTTTCTGTATGCTATCATGGTCACCTTTTTCTTTTCATTTGAAAGGAAGCAATTTTTAATTCACAGCCAGATGCAGAGATTCCAAAACTCTAAAGGATAATCCAACTGAACAAAAATCAAAAGAACCTTTAAATTCAACCTGTTTATTCCAAATTCTGTATTTTTTTCCTAAAGAACACACTCCACTTCTTAAACATTCTGAGGAGGTAAGAACGGCCAGTGCAATTCCAGAACAACCTAGATCTCATCTGGATCTGTTCCCACCATTGCTTCCTTTAAGACCATGGGAATGAATTTTTATTGCTGATTGCCTTATAGAATAGGATTCCTAGCATTTTATTCACTGTCCTGGCATCCTGAGTTCTCTGTATAGATGTTTAGGTTCCTTCTGGGCTAACAGCTATGACTTACAGGTCACTAAACTGTTTAATAGGTTTCTAATAAGGTGGAGTTTTGCCACCCAGAGTTTATTCCTTCACCTCACAGCCTCAAATGCTGTGGTGGGAGGGAAGGCAAGAGCTGAACTCTGCCATTCTTCCAGAGAGAGGCAGGAAAGCTAAAGCTCAGGAAACAGAATGATCTTGACACAGTATTTCTAGTAGCTGCAGTGAGCAGGGGAGATGAAGGCACCTACTCACTATGGGAGAGAATAGTGACCCGGGAAGCAACTGCCATTAATAACCTAATAGCAAAAGGAAGGCTTCAGAAAAGCTCCCTTGTATTCTCTCCAAGATTTCTTATGGATAAACAGCTTTTCAAACGTCCTCAACTGGCTGCTCATAAGCAGAACTCCTGCTGAAAAGAAATACGGTCTCTTGCCAATCCTGTCTAATTGAGCCTGTTTATGTTCTGCTTGAATGGATGAGAGCATGTCTTCCTGGGAATCCAGCAAACCTGGGAAGCAATTGCAGGTACCTGAATTTTGTTTTGGTCTCGCTGTACTGTTCTTGCTGCTTGGGGTAAAAACCTGGTAACATTGCTATAAACATCACCTGAAGGATGAGCACTCCCGTGCCCCTGTTGAAATCTGGCAAAAGCATTTTTCAAGGTGGAAATGCACCACTGTTGTTTCAGTAAGGTTCCTTGACAACCCAAACCAGGCCTTGGAGATTCAAAAATATTTGACAAAGTATTTCTGCCCCTTTGGGGAATCATCTGCTATAGCCATCAAATTACAGTGAGGCACCCTGGGAAAATCAATGGGAAAGCTCTTGACAGCCTTCCTCCCTGTGATTCGTGGTCCAAATTTGTTCCCTCAGGAGGCTGGGACTCTGTAAATACCAATCTGACTTACAGCTTCAAAGCACATCTCTTTATTCATCTTATTTCTTCTAAAGAACAGTACAAAGTGGAAAGAAAGGAAGCCTAATTTTGTGCTACTGCAATATAAATATAAATCCTTCAGTTGGTTTTTTCAGTTCCAAAAGCTGATCCACTACTTGAATAGCTCTGGAAAAGTCAATGTGAAGGTGGAGATTTTGAAAGGAGGCTTTGAGAATTTTTTTTGCCAAGGCTTCCAAAATCTAAGACACCTTTCTCTGTTTGAATGTCTCAGCCAGATCACTTGAATAACCATTTCATTAACCCTTAATCACTCAAAGGAAACCTGTTTTGCTTTCTCCTGTTTTTCAAATGAGAGTTCAAATGGAACAGTTAGGAAAAAATGTATTTGGCTTGAAATATCCTTCCTTCTCCCTTCCCCACAGAGCCCAATTGCTAGAAAATATGGTTTATCGGGCAAATGGCCAGGCTTTTATCCAGGAGAGGTTAATATGGAACATGCAAATGCAAAATTATGTTACCTATTCTGGAAGATCCTGGTTTTATGTTACAGCCTGCCTTATGCTTCAACACCAGTATTAACTTTGGCTTAGCAAGTTTTGGTACTGACCTCACATCTTTTCCAATAAGACAGTCTCTGTCTAATGGCATAATAGGTTATAAAACAGAATCTTAAACTTGTAAGTAAAAAAGATTTTCCTATGCTGCAAAACCAAACCCTAAGAAGCCCAGCTGCTGGCTCAGAGGCAATTTCACTCAATGGCCCCCAGTCAAAGTCTTCCCAATGCCTACAACATGTGGCCTAACTCCCAAAGTAAGTTGCTCCTGTAAATTATTTTCAATCAGGAAGGCTAAAGGAGGATAGGAGTAGGAGACATTATTGTCCTCAAGTCCACCACCTGAAGAGTCTTCCACAGTTTACACAGAAGGTGGGAACTTGGCATCACAAAGCTGCTGAGACCAGAGCACTGAGCAGCCTCAGGAGTGGCCAAACCTGCAGTGGCACTTGCCAGGCTGGGTTAGTCCAGCTCCAGGACTGGAGCTGGATAGAGTAGGCTTCCTTCTTAAAATTTTTGTTCATAAGGCCAGATCTTAGGATGCACATATTAAAAACAAAGAAACAAGCAAAACTAACAAAACCCCCAAGCCTGCTGGAAGGGAACAAAATAAATCCCAAGTCTTCTGGATGTCAGAACAGCATGTGGTTTCGCAGTTTAATTATCCCATTTTAAAGGGATACAAAATCTGCTTCAAAAAATATACAATACCCCAGAGTTTAACATAAAGGTTCAAATTATTAGCTTGTGCAAAATACTTGTCTCAGGTTAGCAAAGATAGAAATTAATTTATGGGCACCTAAATAAGCTTTCAAAGAGATCTAAAAAGCAGAGGTGAGCATGCTCCAAGTGCCAAGAGACGTGGCAAGTATGGTATGGTCTCACAGATTTTACTGGTGTAATAGTCCACAGAGTCAATACAATTATTTTAAACTAGTGAGAGTACTTATTGCAACCCGTGTTTTTTGTGTAAAAGTATCCCAGGATGAAGATGATTGTTAGCATTCATCTTGTACCCACCCAACAATTATTCCAGCCTCTGGTATTGCAAAACCAGAAGCCTGGAGCTGAAACAGAATAAAGGCAAGAGATGAAATGTGCATTAAAGGCCCATCCATTTTATTTCTGTGACTTGCAGATGTATGATTACTGTTTCATTTTTCTGCCCAGGAGGCAGACATGTTATGTATGACTACTTTGTATATGGAAAATTCCGAATGGTATCTTCTACCCTGGATTTAAATCTAGTAAAAATATTCCTGTAATATACACTAGCTGGTAACAAACACAAGTCCAGATTCTTTCCATAGGCTCTTAGAAATGAAGAGTCTAATACACATTACATTATTTATTAGGATGGCATCATATAACTTTTTGTTCCTCTTGTATAAATATTATAACACAGAGTTTTACAAAGCTGCCTTATAAAACTTTGGTTTTTTAAAGGAAAAGCAATTCCTGCCTTGAGAATGAGGAAAAAAAACCCAAACTAACAAACAAACAAAAAAAAACCCATAAAGACAAAACCCAGACACTGCAGAATGAAGCCATGTCCTGGATAAATGGAGCTTCCATCAGCTAAAAAGGAAATTCTTATTGCATAATTTTATTTTCTTAAACCTATACAATAACTACAGATGAATAAACTACAAATGAATGCTGCACCCATTTTGCCAAGCAGCTGAAGGTCGCAAGTCCAGCTTAGCCGCAGCACTTAACTCTAATGGATACTATTTGTCTCACGCAAAGCTTGTGTCATTCCACTGAAGAATGAAACCCATGCTGGGAAAGTCAGTGCATACAGTGTACTCTGACTAAACCACTTCCATTTAAATGCACATTCTATACAGGCATGAGGCTGCTCAGCTGGCTGCCCTTAACTGCAGTATTCATGATGTGCAGAGCTGGCATCCAGGATTGCCCCTAGAAGGCAGCTCAAGCAGTGGGATCATCTTTGAGGCAGCTAAAACTGCTCTCCAACCCAATAGGAATAAAGTTTCCTTTCTTAGGATTGGTTTATCCTCTTAGAGTGGCTCCTAAGCTACACATGACCCATGCAAACATTCTCTCTAGGTGCCTAAAGTACACATATTATATTCCAAGCTTTCAACATTTCTCTGCCTCTCCCTTTTTAAACATCAGGAAGCCAGAAGGGATCAGTTAGCTGAATTAAAGTTTGCTCCTAAGTGTTTGAAGCTGTATGTTCATGCTTCCCCCTACCACTCTTAAAAAGACTTGCTATTCAGGAATTTTTAAAAAAAAAATTACTTTTCATTATGTTTAAAGAGATTGCATGTGAGAATTTACGATCCTAGGAATTAGACACATAGAGGTGTCGTAATTGTAAGTACACTGAACAGCCATATCAGGGCAAGTAAGAAGTTATGTCTGGCTTCCAGTAGTGCATTGGGATAAGGCCCTAAAAACAGCCTTTTCATCCAAGTTTTCATGTAAGAGAGAATTTTTTTTATCTCAAGATATTGTTTTATATATTTTCTTTTATGAATTTTTTAATGTATTTTATGTAATTTTTATCTCAGTAAATTGTTTTTTCATTGATCTAGGAGTAAGTTCTCCCCATAGGAAAATATCCAAACACCTAACTTTTTCTGATTGTGTCCTAACTTTTTCTTCCTTTCTTGTGATTTGAGCTCCTGAGCATGCCCACCACTATCATCACTTAGGAAAAACCAAACGTGTTTTAAGCAAATATTTACTAATAATTTGTTCCCAGTTTTTCAGTAAGAAGCTTTCCATCTAATTCTATTCTTCATTCGCATCCTGTACACAGCTACAAAAAAAACCACAACTGAATCAACCAGCAACATCTTACCTGAATCCCCCAACATGAGAAGGGTGTGAACGTGCTGAAGCGAGCCCAGAGGAGGATCACAGAGATAATCCAAGGGCTGGAGCACTGCTTCTGTGAGGACAGGCTGAGCCAATGAGGGCCGTTCAGCCTGGAGAAGAAAAGGGTCCATGGAGACTTTTTATAAAGACAGCACACAAGAAAGCAGGAGAGGGACTTCTTACAAGGGCATGTAAGAAGGGTGATGCCTTTAAATGGAAAGAGGGAAGCTTTAGACTACGTATGAGGAAGAAATTCTTCACTGTGAAGCTGGTGAGACACCAGTTATGAAGCTGGCAACACAGCTTGCCCAGAGAAGTTGGGGGAGCCCCATCCCTGGGAGTGTTCAAAGCCAGGTTGGATGGAGCTCTGAGCAACCTGGTCTAGCAAGAGGTGTTCCTGTCCTTGGCCGGGGGTTGGAACCAGGTGATCTTTAAGTTCCCTTCTAACCCAAACCTTTCTATGACTCTATTACATTTCATTGTAAGGGAGGAAGAAACAGCAGTCTCTTCTCCTCTCCCGTGTGTGCAAGCAAGCATTAACTTAGAGATCCATCAGTAAACACAGGAACATGAGCCACCTGAGCACATCTTTGAGAAGGAATCATGGTCTTAGATGTTAAAATATCAGTTCTGAAGGAAATAAGATGAGGTTCTGGTAGCATGGTGTCCTAGCAACAGAATTTTTCACAGCCAATGCAAGGCAGTGGATGGGAGCATTTGCAAAGAAGGTCTTAGGTTCAACAGTTTCAATACTGCAAGATATAAAATTATTTCAAAATAACTTAGGTTCAACTATTCGCTAATAAGTTGAAGTAGATAGATATTCGAGCTACTTTCAGAATTGCAGGCTATTCTTAATTACCTACAGTTCACTGCTTTTCTAATTTATGTTAGCACAGATAGCCTTTCTGTAAATTTTTGGTCATAACTTGCACATTTATTTTTGATTAGAGTGAAACTGTGAAATGTCTGAACACTCAGAAATACATACATTTCTAAAAATCCTTGAGTTTGCTATATTATTGTTATTACTGGGTGTCAAAGAGCGTGTATGTTATTTTAATGTATAACTCAGTTCTTTCCAAAGGAAAAAAAAAAGAAAAAAAAAAAGAAATAAGAAATTTGTTGCAGCACTGCACACTATTCCTCTTGGAAAATTGCAGGAGAATGAAGAAAGGAAAATCCAGTGTACAAAAAGAATTATGCACAGAAAATCCAACAAAGTATATCAAAGTAACATGAACGAATAAATATTTAGGGTGAGGAAAGAGGGTGTGACTCATCTGCATACTACAAGACAAAGTTTAAAACATGCAATCATCTTGGGTCAACAGCAGAGAAAGATGCTGAGTTCTCAGGCACTCCAGGCCAGAAGCTGCCTGACCATCTCACCAGTCACTCCCTACAGGCAGCATGCAGCCAAGGGAGTCCCACCCAGCAGGAGGGACTGAGCAGCACTGAGGTCAGAGCCCTTTGTGCCACAGGGACACATTTTTCTCTCCTGTATTCACTTTCTAGAATGAAATACTCCATGTGGATAAAAACTTTCTCAAGATCAATAGGAGATGGAGATACAGATATGTGTGTATATATATATATCATGCACAGACCCCAGCAGGTATGTATGTATATCTTTATGTGTATGTGTTGAAAAATAATTTTTGTGTTTATCTTTTTCTTTCAGGTGGAGAGTTTTGGAGGTTTTTTGGTATAATTTTAAGTATCGGAGTAACAAAAGTACTTTTATCACAGGGTCTTCATCTCACAACAGCAGAAAAGGCAAGTGGGCAGATATTTTTGGAGTTGTTCCACAGGTGTAAAATGTTCTCAGTTTCCAAAAAAAATCTGGTAATAGCTTATAGTTGAAAATTAATTAACTATTTAATTTAGTTAATTAACTAAATGAATCGATGACAATGTAGATCATGTTGTAAGAAAAATTCTTTAAAAACCCTTACTTTGAGATTTAACCATTTTTGCTTAGCCATGGAGATTTTATGTGGTGCAGACCCGAAAAAATATCACATCTAATTATACTTGCAGTGCTACAGAAGCAGTGGGGAACTTGAGAATATGACTGATAAGTGGCTAGATAGTAGGCTAATAGATATGCATAGTTCATCAAAGGTCTAACACGGGCTACACAATATAAATCTGCTACTGTAAGAGGAAAATAATCAGAGACAACACTTAAAGTTGCTTCGTATCTAAAGAATGCCTAATACCGCCAGCTGCAGGAGCCTGAGTTCATGCTCAGTGGATAAGTTAATTAACTCATTTAATATATCATGATGGACGCATTAGGGAAGATAATCGCTGAGAGGAGGCTGAAGAGAAATTGTCTGAGGGCCTGGCACTGTACTTATAAAGAAGAGCTGCAGCTCTAGGTTTGGGATGTCTGGGCTCTGCCTGGTGAGGCTCCAAGTGGGCTGCTTGGTCCCAGGTACACAGCCTGGCATCTCTGACCTAACACATTACCTGGGTAAGAAATGCCCTGCTGGGCCCTGAGCCTGAGCAAGGCACAGTGGGGTTGATCCCAGAAATGAGAAAAACGGACTGGAAATAGGCAGCAGTGGTGAGTGGTTGCCATTGCATGAAGGAGATGCCTCAGTCAGGTGAGGCCCATGGAAGCCTGCAGATACAGGGCAACCAGAGGCATCCTGTGAAGTACAGTGCACAGACAACCTGTGGGCATCTATCAACCATGCAGAAAATCCTCCAAAAACCTCTTACCACCAGTATGTCTTCCACAATTTTAGCTGTTGGAGAAAGATGCCATCAGCAGACAAAATACTGTATAGGAAAAAAAAGGTATAAAAACTAGATATGAGATGGCAGTACAGCAGCCATAAACTCTCTTCCAGAAATCCATGGTTTCTCAGCCCCAACAAGCATCATCTGATCCAGTTCAAACCAGATGAAAATTGTGATGCTGACCTGGTTGTAAGGAAAGAAGTTAGAACAGGTGACTGACTTGCAGACACTTGGAAACAACAAACTGAATGCCAGCTGAAAGAAGAAAATAAGTAATGCTGTGAGCATTACTTTAAGTACAGAAAATAATAAAGAAGTAGACAATAAAACATTCACACAGCTAATTTTTGAAGAAAGGTGAGTAAGAGGCTGCCAAAGGAGAGTGGCAAAGGGTAAGATGTTTTGAGGAGTAAGAAATTAGCACATCTATAAACATGACCTATTGCAAGAAACAGGTATTGCAGATGTCATTTTTTTTGAACGACAGTCAATCTTAAGCAGCATGTGAAAAGAAACTGCAGACATAAATATTCACACAGTCCTGGTGCCTGAATTTCTTTCTTATCAGGGAGCAACCCTGCCTTGAACTGCACACATTTAGCAGAGTCATATAACAACTGAACAGCACTGCAGATCAATCATGGAGACAGACATATCTTTCTTCTGTGGTTCCACATTTTTAGAAAAAAAATTAGTCTCCTGCAGTTGCTCAATGATAAGGCTGCCTAAACTGTTAGATCTCTGAGACAGAGTAAGCTGTAGGCTTAAATATGCTCCAGAAAAATAATTAATAGTTTTTTAAAGATTATTTTGTTTTCTTTTTCCCAGCTTTTGCAGCAGATTTTTGGAAAATTTCTGGTCAAAAGTATAAAATCCCTTGCCAGCTGGAAGAGGTATTTAATCTTAAAATAGTCAATAATATTAAATTTACTTTGGAAAATCAGGTCTTTTTTCCAAAAAGCAGACAACAATCTCTAATTTAATTCAGACAAGAACTCCAAATGCATTATAAAAGGAAACTGAGTACCTTCTAGAAGAAGCCAGGCATATTCTCTCCTGGAATAGATAAGGTCTGTTTTTATTAAAATCAGTGGAATGTGCAATTGTTTCTCACTTTTGAGTAAGTTTTAAAATCTTGCCAATGGAATGGAGCAACAGACTGAAAGTCATGAAAACAAGTGACTACTAGTGATGCTAGGAGAACTAAAGCAATATCAAAATCTTGACATGCAATACTTAAAAATTATTTTTTCAATACTGCAGCTGAAATCATGTTAGCAGTACTTACACAGAGAAGCAGAAAATAAATGCTGCAAGATCGTGGTCATGGTCCAGGTCTTCTATGTTAAACCTACACCACTAAGCAGCTTGAACCCCTTCATGGTGTCAGACTGTATTATATTGATATTCCCCTAAAATGGACAAGACAAATAAGAGAGGATGTGGGAGCTCTTCCATGCCATTTTTATCTATCTAAAATTCTCATTAAAAAACAGGAGATGAGTAAGAAGAGCTAGGTCACTGTGTCATGTCTACCATCTCATGAGGAAAAGCCTCTCCAAAATACAAGCACGAAATTAAGCAAGCCCCTTCCAAACTGTTGTCTGTCCATACCTGCAATTTTATTTGGGCAAAGCAAGTCTGAGACCAGCAGGAATACAAAAGATAAGAAAATTAATGACAAGGTACAAAACTTAGGTACAAAACTTAGGCAGTGTCCAAACCCAGTCGTACTACTTGCAGAGAGCTGCGATGTCTCCCTGCACTGTTCAGCCCTCCCACAATGAACACAAAGGCTCTGCTCCAAGTATAGAAGACTGGCCCTTCCCCAAGGAAGTTCCCTCAACTTTTGTTCTCCTTATCAAAAATTTGGAACAAATTGAGGAATATTTATTTAGTTATTCTACTGCATATCACCAAAAAAAGTTCCTCTCCAGGAGCCCACTCAGTGTACCCCTGTATACAGTTTCTGAAACAGAAGCCCATTAGTATAACCCAACCTGTCTCATCAAAAGCAAAATAACATCATGAGACTATTTTTTTTTAAATGGCCTCATACGTGAATTCAAGCCTTCCAACCACTGGGATGCAGCTGCTACTCTTACACCCTTATTTAACAGTACATAAAAAGGATGGATGAGAACTAGTCAATAAGATCAAAGCTATCCTAAAATAGAAGCAGAAGGAATTGAAGCAGAAGGAATGCCTTCACCTGGTGTTAGATGAGGCCTGTATGAACCTAATGTAAATCGCATCACCAGGAAGGGAGTATACACTCCATCTTAGCTGAAACAGTATGCCTGGATCTTTATGCATTTATATGGCTAAAATACCCAAATTAAAATCAATATAGACCTAGTAGTTATATTATCCTGAGGCTTATGAATCAAGAACTAAAAAAGTGAATGTAATCTTAGAGGATTTAAGATCCACATTCCTTACTGAAAGAAAGCTGGCTTCTTTGCATGAATATTATTAAAATCATTGACAATAAGTTAGAACAAAAAAAAAATCAATAAAAAATAAGAAAATGTTGCCATAGTTCAATTATTTTTAACTTTAACTTAAATTAAGAATCAAACAAAGTTTCTGCCAAATTTAAAATAAAATCAAGGGTCTAACCTCAGCAAAGAACACAGTCAGTTATAGAAAGTATTAAATCAACAACATTTCTTCAAGAAATAATCTGATTGCAAATTCTAGAAAGTAACAATCAATTTACTGAATCTCCAGCTGAAGCCTGAGTAATTTAAAGTGCATTCACACAGCAGTGAAGCAGAGTTATCTAATCTGCAATCTCAGGCTACTCGAGCTTCCTTCTGGGAAAGCTGCTTTTTGCTAAGTGCAGGTTTACACAGTGTGGTTCTAAGGCTCCTATAAGTTCCAATATAGACCCCAAAAGTTAAGGTATCCAAGGCCATGCTTTAAGAAGTATTTCCATTTGCAAAACATTTCTTTTTTATTCTTTTTCCAATACGTGTTTTACAGGAGGTCACAAAGCTCTCAAATGCACTGATGGCCTAGAGTTAAAGTTGGGATATCTCTCATGCTAATAAGATACAGGCAAAAAAAATTAAATTAAGAGAAAGACATTAAATTAAAAAATTAAATTATTAATTTTATGATTAAGATTATCAGGGATTCATAAATGCATCAGATCAGAGTTTCCTGGTCTCTCATGTTTAAGCGCTGGGGCAGCATCAGGGACCAAAACACCCACCAAGACATTTTTATCAATAATGAATCAAAAAGTGCCTAGCCCATGAAAAAACAGTAAAAATAAACACAAAAACCTGTGACAGCTTAGCAGGAACATTCCCATGTTAGAACACGAATTTTCATTTCAAATAGGATTGTAGGTCAAAAAAAACTACAATCTGATGTTCCGTTTTGTCAGTTCAGTTCAAAATATTGAAAACTAAACCTTTTCTTCAGATTCTTTCCATTTCTCTAAGGACTATCAGGGGAATATTGCATTTGCTGTTGAATGACACAGGAAAGAACTGCCTGTTGGCAGATGGTTGTCTCAGAACAAAAACAAGCCAGTGATTTTAGGCAGACTGCAGATATAAATTCATGGACATGAGGATAACAGCAACAATATGCCATGAAAGTGAGTTACATGCTCAGGTTTATTGTTCCTCATCTTGTCAGAGTAATTTAAAAGTAAATCAATAATGATAAGTGATCCCCAGCTGCCAATTAACAATGCATCGTATATGTCTTTTAGGCACTGTAATAAAGATGATTCAGGGAATGGATTTTGAGAGCAAGTGAGGAGTAGCTCAGATATCATTTAGAGATTGATATCCACTTGGAAAGGGATTTCTGAAATAATACAACTACACTGGAAACATGGAAAACTGCAGGTAAGAGAAACGTACACTACCTAAAAGGCTGAGCAGTCTTTGAGGAAGGAATTGTCACAGAAGACTCTTCCTTTCAAATTAAGAAAGTGCTCTCTTCTTCTTTAACGGCTCAAGGAGATCATATTTGTAAATGCAGAGTGTAAAGAAACATATGCATATTTATGATCTCCCAGGCAAGGTTTTAGGTCCTGATCCTGCTTCTTCTCCCAAGCCTCCACTGCTGCCAGGGAAGTTGGACGAGAGAGTGAGTCACAGAGGGACAACCTCTGGTCTTGGGGCTAAGGAGAAGCAAGAAACTACAAGACACAGCAGCGTGGGGCAAGCTGCAGGCACTGACCTAGCATCCCTCAAGCACAGCAAAGCAAAAGAGCTGGACTGTGACTTGGCACCATCACCCATAATTAATAGCTGTAGGACACATTAGAGCTTGGCCAGGCCTTTAAGCTTGATGAGTGGTTTAAAACAACCAATTTTCTTCAGGGCTTTGAATTCCCTTCAGTGGTCAGTTAGTTATTTCCTGACATTTGGTATTCAAGCCATTTATTTCACATGACAAACAATGGTTTACCTATTTTTCTAAGTTAAAATCCCATAATTGAGCTAGCCTCTTTTAAGCAACACTTCACCAATAAGAAGATTTTTGATCCATGTTCGACTCCAGCCCAGCTCCACCCCATGTTTCTCTTCAACCTGATCAGGATTCATCCCACTCTCACAGACCTTCCACAAGCACTCCAGGCACCAAAGCATGGGCCTTGAGAAGAGGTGCTCTCCTTCCTCCTAGTTCTCATTGTTCCCTGTTGCAGAGGAGGAAAGGAAGAAAAATAAAACAAACAACAAAACTCCTCACAACTAACCCACAACTAAGTTTAACTGTGCCAAAAAGAGAGGACCAAAATAAACCCTGCATTTCTGGGCTTTGGTTATGCCTTCAGTTGCTCCAGGGTACCATGAACAAACTGAAGTTGGGCAGAGGCAGAACTTCGGCATGAAGAAGTTCATAAAATTTTACTGTGCAAATTATTTAAGGAGAGGCTGTGAGGTGTGGGTGCAGGGTGGCTTTTAGCTCAGATTGAACAAATGTTGCAGAATCGTTCAGAAGCTGGTACAGGAAGAAAAAAAGAACTAGGTTGATACTCAAATGCAGCAAGACATCCTTTATTCATCCATAAAATTAATAAATTTGAATCTGAGTTAGAGATGAAATAATATTATATGTTTATATTTGCCATAATTGAATAAAGCCTTTCATATTACCCATTCCAAGGCTGCAATGAACACTGCTGAGGCCTTTAAGAAAATCATGTTATACCATGGAGAATGGGACAATGATCATATCCTCAAGTTAATAGAATACAACCACTGCCTACACATAATAACATAAATTAACTTTTATATTAATGTATCTGATAGGCTTATCCTTAACAACTTGACATTTCCAACTCTGATGCTGTAAACTAGTATGTCATCCTCTCCTGCATGTGGTCAGCTAACAGAGTGTTCTTCCTGCATCATTTTAGCATTATAGCACTTTAGATTTACATAGGGGGGGACAGAGGATGGAAGAAAAGGGCAGTGACTCCACTCAAAACAAATCTCAGCGAACATTCTCCCAGCACTACTAAACTGAATTAGATTGGTTTGCCTAAAACAAGCAGACATCGGTGACATTTTAGGCCAGGGAATTAGATTTCAGAGTAGCCATGAAAGCATTTATTAAATTCATGAAATGTTAATCTCCTAATAGTAATATATAACCTAATTCCATTTGTATGAATTAGCCATGAATCACAATGGTAATAGAACCACTAAATCAGACAGAGGCTATGTTCTGTAGCACTGGGTAATTTCTTTATTATTTTTCTTGCTCTGAAAAAAAGTAGCTTAAACATGTAATTGAGACAACAATCAAGTACTTGAAAATCTTCCCTGTGCACTGTTGGTGAAGGATAAGAAGACTCAAATAAATCTTGTTTTAGGTTCCATGTCCATATAATAGTAACCTGTGCTGGTAGTCTCAGAATCAAACTTCAAGGAAGCAGCCAAAACCAGAGCTGGGAGTTGGATTTAGATGATCCTTGAGGGTGCCTCCCAGTTCAGGAGATTCTATTACTCTATGATTCTAGGACTAAACCGCAGATACTAAGAGATTCTCTTTGAAACAGAAACTTCACCAATCTGAAAGTAATCTTTAGTACTTCAAGACAGTTATGAATCCATACTCAAAAAGTACCTAATTAAGTAAACTCAAATTGCAGCTTTATCTTTGTTATGCCTTCATAGAAAAGGTAACTGGATTTTATAGAAAGTAAACACATAATACACAAGTCTAATAAAAGTCAGTATCACTAAATGTACCTTACACAAGACACAGTACAGTAAGAAAATAAGATCTTTACTGTTCTGCTGAAATTAATGGGCACTGTGTAGCTAAAGCCCCATGGATCCCTTTGTAAATATGCCTATTACATTGTTTTACAGCAGCCTGCAAGAATAAAACTTAATCACCAAGGCTTCAAACTAACTGAAACCAGAGCAGAAACTCTGTTGCTTAACATAATGGGCTGACAAGGTCAGCAATAATGGGCACACCAAATTGTCCATCCTAAGGACAGGAAGAAAAACTCTGTCCCTAGTGGAGAGGTTGAACCTGGGAGCATCCCTTGAACTGAGGGAACCACACTGCTCCTGTGGCAGGCGAAGAGTGAGCAATAGTGTCCCCAACAGGCTCAATGCCGAAAGCTGTTTTGTGAGCATGGTCAGAAATGAAGAGTGTGAGAGAATGAAAATGTCATTATACAAGCCAGATACAAGCCCTCTTTGCAAGCTATTTATCAAACTATATATAAAGTTATACATGTTGCTTTTCTGTGTAAAGTAAAGAGAAACATCTCATTCACCTAAGATCAGTAATTGTTGTTTTCTGGCAGGATGGATGACACATCATGATTCCAAGTCCACAGTTGTCTCTACATACTATCAACACCCTCCTAATTTTAACCTTATACAAATAGATAAATTGTTGGCAGCTTACACGGTGACATTGCTCTTCAATCAATAGATGAAAAGGGGTAAGTTTATGTAAAATTAATGAGTACATACAACTACAATTCATAAAAACCTTAAATCAATCTAAGTTCAACTAGCAAACGTGTACAATGTCCAGTGAAATAAAAAGTGCATGATGACAGGAGAAACATCTTCCTGTCAGGAACTGTACAGAGTCCTAGTCGATCTAATACTTAATTGTTTCCTTCATACAACTGCCCACATGCTCCTAAAAGAAATGCAGAAATACTATAAATTTTATAAATTTTATAAATTTTATATTAGTGGCCTTGGTTGTTTCTTGAACTTTAAGATGTTGATATTTCTTTACTTTTTCTGTCATTCTGTCTTCCAGATAGGCTGATTTACTCTCATATCTAACTATGATATCTACTACAAAGGCCTGATTTTCGTCAACAAATAGCATATCTGTTTACATAGTTAATTTTACTCATTTTTAAACATTGTTTCCTGGAATAGTACCCTTTTTATTTTTAAGCTTCATTCACCTAGTTGTCACATAGTTGGTTATGTCTCCTAATCTTAGCATCTTGTACCAGAGGGCAATATGCAATGAGTTGTGCACAGCTCTCATTCTCCACCAATCTCATTCTCCAATCATGCAGTGTCTGCATGATTTGAGTCTTGCCTGTCCTTAATCAGAAACTCTCTGGATGGGTAGACACGAGCTCTAAGCTGTTCCTCTGTAACGAGCTTTCTATGGGGAATTCCTCTAATGTTCAATCCAGGTGTTACTGACATCCTTCCCAAAGCTGAAAATTTCACAGCCTTGGGATACAAGCTAGATCCAAATTATGAATTCTTGGTTTTACCAGTTACAGGATTTCAGAAAAAAGCTATTTGCAGTAGTTATCTCCCATTTCAAGTATGGTTCCCCACCACATAATTCCTCCTTTGGGTTTCAAACAGATGGAATTTGAAAATATTTGAAAGATGAAATCCTTATCACCTCCTGCTGCAATTCACAATCTTTAAAACTCTTTATCAATGCCATCCTGCTCAACAATTTCTCTTGATGTCTCATCCAAAGCCAGCACAATTCTGCACAGTCTTAAAGCTGGCTACGCTAGGGATCAGTCCTGAGATCAGTCTGGTAATACCTAAACACCCACGTCACATGCTGTGCCGTGGCTTGGCAGGTACTTTCCAATAGATGTAACCTTTCCTTGACAGCAGGTCAAATTGCAAGTCCAGGGTTTCCAGGAACATGGGTTATGCTTTACCGAACTGATGTAATCACAGAATAGTATATCCTTTCAGGATGTCAGCTTTATAAAACCTCTCAAATGGAGCCTTTCCAATCTGCTGCAACCATCCCTTTGTGTTTTCCAGTAGTTCTGGGTTTGATATTCCAGTCCATGGGTCAATACATAGTCCAGGTACTCTTCAGGGCTACCAGATTCAATCATATTGAGGGGGTGCTGTTAATTGCCCATGTATAAAAGTGATTGATCACGTGAGTCTTCAGTGGTCTTGATGTAAACTCAGCCTCCTTTTATGTCTTGAGGCCAGTTAGCTCACAGAAGACCTCCACAATTTCAGGTTTTTTTCTGCATTCCTGCACAGAATCCACTCAATAGAAGCAAGTTGTGCACAAAGATCACAGTTGTTTATTTTTCAAGCAGTATTGAAATCCACACCCTTCCTCATCCAAGTTATCCAGTTAAAGCATCCATAGATAAGTTAAACAAAATTGGAGACATATGATCACCTTGTTTTGTACCAGTCCAAATCCCAACAGCACCCACCTGTTCATTCTTCAGGTCAATGTAATACTGATGTTCTCATATATCTTTATGTAATGTTACGATTGTCACACCCTTTTGTTACAAGAGCTGTAATAATGTAAGAAAGGCTTTCAGTTTCAAGGAGTTTTGCTAAGTCAAACAACACCAATCCCAGGGCCCAATATTTTTTCATGTTTCAAAGTAATTGTTGTAATACTTTCAAATTTTCCAGATGTCCTGATGATCTCATAAATCCCCTTGGCCTTGGATTACTGGAGAGCCTTAGAACCCACCCAGAAGACTCAGTGATCAGCTTTGCATTTATGAAAACAAGACTTTTTACTTTATTAGTACACTGATGCTCAAACTTCCTTCAGGAGTTTGGACATTTGGCATACTTTCAAACCAGATATTACATCTAGCATATATCAATTTATTTTTCTGGTCATATCCAGTAGAGCATTCAGAAATATTATTAGCTTTAAGCACAGGTGTAAAGTGCAATTGCTAAATCAGGAGTTCTGACTTTACATTAATTTCCACATGAGCCTTTTGTAAATGTTAGTAAGCACAGGCTATTTTTGAAAGGCATATTAAGGAAGTTACATTTAAGGATAAATAAGAAAGTTTTTAAAAATTATTTTTACCTATTATACTCCCTTTTTCTGGAACAGAAATGTGAAATGTTTGTATTCTAACAGCTTTTAAGAACAGCTTTCATTCTTGAAGCTATTGACAAAAATATTGGTTGCTACATCCATCTAATGTGTCTTTTAGATAATACAGTTCTTAAGGCAGTGTTTCAAAAAAATTGCTTTTTCTGTTGAGTTATCAGATTCAATTAGCCCTTTCAGAAGAACAATCGATACCCCACCTGATTTAAGAAAGCTGCTATGCAATGTTTTTATATAATGGTAGCAATCCTTTTAGCTTTGAGAATCCAGCACCATCTCCATTGGTGCCATGCTCCTGCCTTTGAATTATATGTCCCTGAGTAAAGACAAGGAGGGAGGAAGGAAGGGAAGAGAAGGAAGGAGTCCAAGCTGTATCAGACAGAACTGCTGTTGAATAGCCATCTAAAAATCCATGGGGCATTTCTGATGGATACAGGGGTTTTTGCCTCACTCACTTCTAAGTACATCTGTAGGCAGCAGGCATGCACTCTCTGCCAATAATCAGGGACCATAGACAGGCTCAGTCAGGAACCTCTTGGCACCTAATCTAAGCACCAAACTAATCAGGCTGAATAACCTCCTGATTATGGGCATAAAAAAGCAGAAGGATCAAAAATTATAAGATATTAAAGATTCTGGCCCCCATCCTGAAGCAGGATATTAATCATTACTCATTAACATGGTGTCCCCATACTAAATAGCACGTCTGGCTAGTTAATTTTGGAACTACCATGATGATTTGAGAGCTAAAAAGAACATACATAAAAATTGCAATAAAATAATGGTACTGTTGCTGACTATTTGTACAAGCCATAAGTGAGAGAGCATTGGTAGACACAGTTGAGAAGTTTGTTATTCAAAGATGTGGTATTGCAATAAAATGTCTCTAACTTCAGTAGACAGAAAGCCATAGTTCTGCAACATTGTTTAAATGCTAATTATATAAATGGACAAACAGTAACATTAAAAGAATCTGCATACTAAAACACAAAATATTGTCTGAAATAGTTTGTATGAAGAAAAGGTGACTGCATTTGAGTAGGCTAATGCTGATTTGTTGGGGGGTTTGTTTAATAGAAGTTATTTAGCAAATACAGTCTTGAAACTATTAAAATGCAAAATAATGTCAGCATTGTGTGCTCTGTGGCTTTGGAGGAATTTTGATAACAGAAGATAGGGCCTTTACTCAACTGTAATTTTGGCAGTTATTTCCATAAAGACAGAAATAGAGGCAACAGTTCTAAACAGCATTACAAGTAAAACTGGAAAGCAAAAACAAGATACTGCTTCAGTGCAGTTTTTCCTAAACATTTTCAGTATTTTTCTTCATTCAGAAATTCACTTGAAAATCCACAGAAGATTAAACCACAATATTTTGTGGTCTTTGGGCTAAAATCCCAATTGTGATATTCAGTAATACCTCAGGGATAATGATGTCAAAAACAACTGATATGTGAGAAAGATTCATCATCACTGGGCTGTATATTATATTATGATAACTGTACAAAGAATGCACAACAGACTGGGCAGTTGACTGAAAAGCTCATCTAGTTTGTTACAGTGCCAGAGCTTGGCAAGGGAGACTTTTAGATAGAAATCAAGAGGTTGTAACTTCTTAAGCCATGCAAGCTCAGTCACAAGAGCTCACTGGATTGTGCTCTGAAGTCTAAAACATTTAAGCATCTTAAACACCCTGTTGATTGATGACCACTGTTCCAAAGTAATATAACTCTGGCCAAAGTAACTTGCAAAGGAGCAAAGTGAAGAGAGGGAAGCGCATCTTACAGAAAAGAACTGTGAGAAAAATCAGAGGAACAGCTGGTTTTGACTATAGTGGTGTCAAGGCAGAGCACGCCTATAGGGAGCTTCAAGAATAAAGGATATCACCATGAGAAAGGTTTGGGAGTAAGAGAATTCTTCTAGGAAATATGCTAATATTGCTGCCTAGTAACAAGCAAAAGCTCGTTTTTATGCAACATTTTTTAAAAGAGAGATGATCCACACACATAATTTTAAGCTTGCATTTTTCTAGAGAGAGCTCACCAGAACAGAATACAGCAAATTAAGTTTTCACTTGAAGTTAAGTTTTAAGTTTTTTGTCCTTTAGTATTCTACCCACCAGAATATCCATTTCAGCAACGGTAACCTGCCTTCAGGAGAAACATCTCCACCCACTCTAGAATGGCCAGCTATGGCCCATGAGTAGCAACACACACCACACTGTATCTGTTCTCATTTCAGACTGTATTTAAACACTACATATTTGTTAAAAAGGGAAGTGAATAATAATGCATATAATAGGCATAGGTGAATAATAATGCTCGTCCTGAGTGTTGGAGATACTGAAGTGTGAAAGGCAAATGGTAACATATGAATAAAATAGAAGCTGACAGACTACATCATTCATTTTAATGACTTAAGGCATGTCTTGGAGGAATATGTAGTATGGTAGTATGGCAACCTTGAGTCAAAGCTAAAGCTTTATCTGATGGGGCCTGAAATAATGATCATTTGTTTTAGTTTCTTTCTACAGAACAACCTAGCTATTTTAAAACCAGGGACAAATGTAAGGAAAAAAACACCAACTATTCATGTCTAAATGTATCTGACAACACATCAAGATTCTCCAGTCTTCTTTCCTTATTGTCAGCTTTAAACACCAGACCTGCCATCCATCTGCTATAGAAAACTATAGATTGTCTTATATTAAAATCACATACCACCCATCCTTCTGTTTTCTCAAAATTGTTTCTAAAATAACTCAAAATAATCCTGATGCTTCCAAAATTCCTTGGAGTTATATGTTTCTCACAAAGTTATTTTGTCCTTCAATAATGTCTCTAGCATAAACATTTCTCTTCTAATACCATAATCCACCACCCTTTCTCCAATAACTAGTCCATCTTTGCACCCGAGGATCACCATGTTTACTTATGTCTAACAACAGAGTCAGCTTTCCTTAAGTAAAATTTCTTTTAGAAAAAGCTTTAGTTTCTTTTTTGATCGGGAGATCCTTGCCAGTGTGGAGGATGTTTAAATTCCTCATTTGTTTTAAATGACCATAGTATTCTTTGCTTGGAATTGCTAACTCTAGTTTGGCAGAAGACATTTCAAGGAATATGCATTAAAATGGAGATAAAAATATATTAAACTAAAGTAATTTAATTACTATGTATAAATGCATGATTATCAGTTCACATAAAACTGCTATGGAGAAGATAATGAAAAAGTAAAAGTGTTGCATATGAAAAAGATATCTGTCTTTTCATATAAAAAGAGAGTAATACTTTTTCAATGTATTTTCTGTGATAATTACCCAATTCTTCCAGGCATGAAAACAACTAACAAGATAAATCATCTGTGGCAACAAATCAGTTGTGATTATGCTAGTTAGAAGTCTGACTATATGGAGTGAATTTGGGTAGTGAAAATGAACAGATTTTTCTCCAAAAGGTGTATGCACTTGTGTACAAACTCTCCCCAGACCTGTGAGAAAGTGTAAAATAAGGTCATGGTCCCTCATCTTTAAATATACAGCACTTTTCAAAAGACAACTGGTTTTGCCCTTCACTTTTTGGTCCATTGTAACTATGTTCTCTCTGACTAAATTTACCACCCCATTTTACAAAATGTAAACCTCACTCCATCTTCCAAAGTACATGGTGGATGGGAGGAGCACTGTGTTGATCTGCTGTCACTCAGAGCCTCTTCTGTCTCCAAAGGAAGAGTTACATGCATTATGGCAGGAAAAGAGGAATGCAGAACCAAACAAGCAACTTCACCAATCCATATCAAAACTTTAAGTTCAGTTAAAGGTAGGTGCAAAACTGATTTCCTTTGATGTCTCAGTGATGGAACCCATAGCCAGGTTTACAGAGCCTCATAGCACAAAGTTTTGTAGCCTCCTCTAGGGGTTCCTTTTGTTATAAAAAAAGACAACAGCAGAAAAGATCAATCAATTTTAAAAATGTTAGGCCACCAGCAATACCAGATTTCTAGGGGTGATGTAAAGACAAATGCTTTTAATGTGCTGGCACATACAACAACATTTTTAAAGAGTCATGAAGCACACTGCAGATTAATTTCCAGTGGGCATTTCAAAAGCAAATATCTAACTTAGGAGACTTAAAACGAGTTCCTATGTGTCTTTAAAAAGACTTCTTCTGTTTATTGACAGAAAGGTTGTTCTGTTTCCCAAGAGTAAACGGCTGTAGAGATTAATAAATCAATTTTTCTTATTTTAGAAAGAATCTTTGCTATCTCATCAAGTAATATTAAAGATAGTAGTGATACTTGAGTTGAAATGCAGGCATCTTTTTATCATGCAGTTCTTCAGACTTCTTTGCAATTCATGGCATCTCGAATAAGGACAGTTCATAATGTTAAAGAACACTTAACTTGAAGAAATAATTCTAAGCATCAGAAAGTGTGAAAACATCACACAAGATATTTAGAACAAGACAAATGAAACCTGTAAGCCATAGTTACAGGTCTTTGAGGGAGAATAAAAAATCATGCATGGAAAATTAAAATAAAAAAATTATAAATAGAAGAAATGTTGTCTGGGTTATTCAGTAGCCTCTTGGTTTTTTTTTCAAACAGTCTGAGATATTCCACACTCATATATTGAAAACACAAAAACACTTTTTTCATTTATGAAATGCAAAACATAAAAGTCAAGTCACACTAACAACAGTATGTATCAAATAAACTGAACATTCTTGCCATGGAGTCTTGGAAAATCTCCAACAAAACTTTCTCTTTTGCCTAGAATGAGAAGTGGCATAGCATATTAAATATAGTTTTGCAGTATATGGCCTACAATCAGTCCCAAAGGTAAACCCCTGACCTCAACAAGTGTTTTCATAGGAATTTTTCACGGTAACCCAATGCAACAATAATTTCTTTTTGGTAACCAACATGCAGTCAGTGCTAAAAT
>VWZN01014370.1:408490-432428 GCA_013396955.1 Regulus satrapa
TTTTTTTTTTTTTTTTGGGAGCTCTTCTAACTGGAAACTGCCAAACTTGCTAAAACAGCATCTACCTCCAGTGAAATGAACATTAAAATGCAGTCAGACCCCCACTGTCTGAAAACCAGATCCTTAATCTCTAACTCCAGTGATTCACAAGACTTTCCAATTCCTATTAGAAATAAAACCAAATAGCACAGCATGAAGCCGATAAAGCTGATGGGGTCTACATGTCTGATATTTCACAGCTTTCTGAAAATAGAAACATATTGACAGAGACAATACATTTTCCAATCACTGCTCATGAACCAAATATTTTCAATTACTAGTTATTTAAGTTTCACACAGATATACACTGTATTTCTTGGATATACTCCAGAGATTAACTAACCTTTTTCCCTGTAAACAAAACTAATGCACATGCACAGCAAAATTTACCCATCAGATAGCAATCAATGGATTTAATTCCATGTTAATAAGACCACTGTCAAATGTACTTCACGCCTGTGTACTGAACCTTCTGATGTGTGTAATAGTAATGTTCAAGGCTAATAGTTCATCTTTACATCCTGCATGAAAGCAGGAACATGAGGAAAAGCCAGTTCCTCTTGTACCTTTTTTTTTAAAAAAAAAAAACCTTTCAAAATTTAGAGACTTCTGTTCAGGTCAAAATCAAAACTCTGAATGAATTTTTTGAAGGACCCACATAAATCTGATTTCAGATTAAGAATCAAAATGCATAGCAGGCTTTCTGGATTAAGATTAGGAATCTTTTTAAACACACTGAAGGTGAGGGCCGTAGTCTGAGGCTTTGAACAGCCGGTCAAGTTTCTGTGCTGTCTGATTCAAAGCAGACTTTTGGAGAAGTGAAAGATTCATTCCAGTTGAGAGCTGGATGACAAACTGCATCTCCAAATGGTACTGCAGTGTCACAAGCACCATATCTTCTAGAAAAATGAAAAAAAAAAAAATCTAATTTTTTCCTCCACCATTCACCCCTACCCAAATATATATATATCCAAAATTGTTAGAAATCCTTGAAAATATCCAGGTTCTATAAAAAGCATGTTCTTTCTCATGATTATGAAAAACCTCCACCTGGCTCTATAAAAAGCCTATAAAGTATATCAGCACAAAATCAGGTGAGTTAATAAAGATGATCAAGAAAAGTAAGAGTGTGCCAGCGGAGAAGCTGAACTGAAATTTACATTTTCTTTAGAGATATGCAGGAAATCTGCTCATTCCAATTTAACAGAAGCCAGAAGAATTAGAAGAATGAGAAAAAGCAATCAGCAAAATGACCATAGCTCAAAATTTTGAAAATTCCAGCAAGGCTGGACATGTAACAGGATCCACACATATCCAGTCAGCTTGGGATCATGTGGAATCTTCCATCATTTTTTCCGTGTTTACTTGTGAACCAGAAGGAATATCTCAGAGGTACAGACAGCTGGCTCATAAGTTTGGAGCAAGGTGTGGTAAGGCATTGCTAGGCAAGAGAAGACAGAGCAGGATGGAAGTCATGCAACAAGGTCAAAGCAGCATCTATTGAGCCTAACGTCCACTGCAGGTGCAATCTGTTCATTAGTAAGGAATCAGAAAGGACAAGCAGACAGATTTTCTGCAGTTCTATGACCGATGCCTAGCCCTAAGAGACAGCAAAGCAGTAATCCAATCTTACATTACTTTGGCTTACATAAAACCTAACCAGAAAAAAAATACCATTTTATTCATATGGGATATGCTCTAGGGCAGACATTGTCTTAGTCTTAATCCAAAGAAAAAAATATTTTCTTGAGAATATGATAAGATACTGATGGGATCAGAAATTGGAATTTCTCTTCCATTAGGAAACCTTTACCCATGAACATTTGTTTCCATCTCAGGGCAGATGCTGCAGTACTTGCAACTTTTACTGAACATGAAGTTGTCCTCTCCCTCCCTTCAAACTTCAAGGTGTCAAAACATGTTGGAGCTCAAGCCTGAAATGCTTCCATTTTATATAAAGCCTCCAAGGGTGTGGAGCTAATGATAGATCTCTCACAGCCTGGACTTTTCCAACAGATTGCTTCCCATGACTGCTGCAGTCACGACATTCTTGTGATGAACACCTAAACACAGGACAAAGCACAGCCTTATTTTGCACAGGGAGGCCAGAACACTTCAAAAGAGATGGATGTGCCTTTTCACAGTGTACTACAGCATTTCAGACAGACAGACTTACACATGGGTTTAAAATATTTTCTCAGTGAAAAATCAATATTTCAGTCTACCAACATTTTCCTATTGATTATTTCTGTTTTGTAGAAATCAAATGCTAGGCACTCAGATTTACAATCTTTCCCCAATATTACTGTATACTTGCTGCTTTTAATTAACCCAGTGTTTCCAGTTAGTGCATAACATACCAAGTGCAATATCACAAATCACAGTATGGAAATACTGACACATTTGAATGAAGTGAGAACTTTACCAGGATTTTATATTAAGTTTGAAAAATCAAATAAAATCCGTTTAAAAAATAAGAAGGGAATAGGCACTATTTGAGATAGGGGTAACAATTCATCTGATTCTGTGTCATTTTTATAATCCTAGCTTTTGAGTTTCTGTGGCCTTATATTGATTTTCTCTCTTATTTATCTCCTTCTTTCTTTTTAAATTATGGAAAGTAAACACATTTAATATAAAGCAGATTTTGCTTTATTTTTTCAGGTAAGCCTGTTAAAAGTAGAAAATACTTCATCTACTGCATACAGAAAAAGTGTAACATTAAGCATTTGACATTGAATCTTGGTGGATAAATACCGTCTCTATTTCATTATCTGTTAAAAATTTATAGAAGGGTAGCATCAGCTTTTGAAATCCCCAGCAGCAAAACTCCCACTGATATCAGTGGGTCTAGTATCTCACTCTTTTTGTCTTTCTTTTTTTTTCTTTTTGAACAAGCAGCATCTCTTTGTGCAATAATTGGCAGCTATTAGTGTAATTTTGGCAGGTCCAAAGCTGCATGGGTCTGTGGGAAATTTATGCCTCCTAACGTGCCTTGCTAAATTTAACCTGTTGCATAATATGCAGATTCATTCTCATGCATGTAATGCAGCTAAGAATATCTGAAGTTCAAGGGAAGCTAATACATATGCAGACTAAAAAGGAGGGTTTAAATGCATTTTGGGCTTTACCACATAGAATAAAAAGCACTGATGACTCCCTTTAGTAAAGCTATACCTTTTTGCAATCACTTCAGTGAACGTACATTTCATTCACATGGCCAACATGAATGGTACAAAGTACCACTGACATTAAAAATAAGAAAACAAGAAAAGACAGACTTGCTTTTTGATTCCATTAAGCCATCACTTCAGTCCTACCTCTGAGGGTACCGTGCTCTAAAATACTTCTAAGGAACTCTGAAGCCTGCTTTTTCCTCCAAAATTACAAACTGGATGATTTATGTCTACAATGCCCTTCTGTATTCCATCCTTCTTTCTTTTTTTTTTTACTTTTTCTTCCTCCACACTACATGTAAGAAACAGACCTCTTTCTCTTTTTGACCTTGGCGATTGAAAACCTTTTTTGTAATTCACATTTTTACATCTGAACACAAGAAAATACAGTACAGATAGATATCTCTATGTCTTTCCAGAAAGTTAAATAGCAGCTTGATCCTATATGATTTTTTAAAAATAATATCAATCATTACAAAAAAACACAGATAAAATATTTTTTTAAAAAAATAAATAAAAAGGTTGTAAGAAGTTCCATCTCTTTGTTCTTCATTTCTAATGCATATTCCAAAGAAAACTTCTCTTTCAACAAGTCCCTTCCAGAAGGCAATGAAAACTCTTCTGAATCTCATTAAACAAGTGTTTATGAAAACAACAGATATACAGCAAGATAGTGGAAATGTAATGAACCTGGGTTTTTCTTCAGTACCTGCTGTTACATTTTCTCTCAGTAGCAGCCCAGCTATCACAAAGCACAGAAGCATTTTAGGAAAAAAAAATATCGAAGGCAAAAATGCATCATAAACAAAAAGCAGTTCAAAGGAATCTATCTTTTTTCATATTCTATTATTAGGATGCCTATTTAACTATTACTTTATTAAGTTTTCCACATCTCAGTCTAAATCTCCTTTACTTTTTTTATTTCCCTGGCCTCTTGCTTCAGAACAGACAAGTTAACACTGTTTACTTTATCAAACAAGTATTCCTGACTTGTATAGCTGGAAAATAATTTATTTAACTGCTTACTAATAAGCAAAGAGGAGAGAATCTATCACTAGAATAATCTTAGAACTCTCCATCTGTTATAGATAGTGTGTTTCTGTTCAAACAAATGCTGGGAATGAACAATTTATTTCTCTGTTTACTTCCTAACCCATACCCTGCATATTTCATAATGATGGAATAGCCTACACATGAGTAACTAACCCCAGAGACTCAGCAGAACATATATTTCCAAGCTGTCCATAACTTTAGAGCCAAAACACCAGCAAAAAAAAACAAAGGATCAAATATCCTAAGGTGCTCTCGGTGAGGAGCAGCTAGTATTCTAAATTTCTTTCTAAGATATCAGGGTAAATCTGAGGGTCCTACTGGCATTTTGTTTGAGTTGGAGAATCAATGGCTTTGAAAAGACTCAATGGGACAGTTATGGCCAACACTACCTCATCTTCTGAATGGCTCCATTATCAGCCCATTTGTTTCAATTTTAGGAAAAGGAATGCCTGTTCAGCACCTAGCAGAGTGGTCCTGACCTTCTGGGTTCTTTGGCACTAACCTAAATTAAGTTGCACTTTTAACAAAATGCAGAAACTGACACAAATACTAATACTTTCCTTAGATATGGCCTACCTGGAGAGACTAATACACAGGGTTAAGACCAGCTGTTCTCATATTTCACCAGGATATTTTGAAATTGCAGAGAGCATAAAACTATTGCATTATTGTAATCAATCTGGTTTAACTGTACGTTGAAGTCAGTCCCCTCTTAGAAAGAGTTTGCTCAGCACCCTGATTAGATCTGCCATTTTTTATAAACAGCAACAGAATCCATCAACCATCTTGTAATCTTCAGCCAGAGATTAGGAAATAAACTGAGATTTGCCACCAAGGCAGGATGTACGTGCAGCATATCAGGGAGAGCAGGGGACTGGAATTAAGGCACACAGATAACTCATCCCACACAGAGTGAGGCCAGGTGCTGGATCTGAGCTCAAATAGCTCCTGTGCAGTGGGCAGAGTGCCTGTGGGTCCCAGCTGAGTGGCCTCAGAGCAATTATAGCCTACCGGTACACACAGGGCCCCAGCGCACACATAAGCATATGCACAGACGTGCAAAGTGTTGATTAGTGTTTGGAGTCAATAAAAAGACATCATTATGTCCTGGATGTATGGCTTCTTGCATTAGTTTAGAGGAGATTGGTTTGCACTATGTGCTCCATAAATCAGGCAGAGGAAAACCCCACTTTGCTCTCTCAGCAGATTGATTTTATTTTTATTTTTTTTCATCTGAGATACGCAAGTCACTGTGCAAGCACACCTACAGCAACAGGCAAGTTTCTTAGAGCACTGGAGCTCTTGAACAGACTGACAGCCTTATTCCTGCTGAAGGCAGTAGCAGTTTTGCAATTTAGGGTAGGCAGGTTTTGAGCAAGAAAGCCAGGAAAGGATCTGAAAGCCTTCTGAAGTTGTTCTCCCTAACATTCCTAGAGTTCACTGGTTGTTCAAAAAGCACCATCTTAGATAACTGTGAGTCAGCCTAGGGATATTCATAGAATGGTTTATGTTGGAAAAGATCTCTAAGATCATGCAGTCCAACTGTTAACCCAGCACTGCCAAATCCACAACTAAACCATGTCCCCAAGTGCCACATACACATATCTTTTAAATACCTCTAGGAATTTACCACTTTACCACTCTCCTGGGCAGCCTGTTTCAGTGCTTGACAACCCTTTCCATGAAAAAGATTTTCTACTATCCAATCCAAACCTCCCCTGGGGCAACTGGAGGCCATTTCTTGCTGATTACCTGGGAAGGGAGGCTGACCTCCACCTTGCTACAGCCCCTGTCATACAATCGCAGAGAGCAATAAGGTCTCCCCCGAGCCTCCTTTTCTCCAGGATAAACAACCCCAGCTCCCCAAGACTTTCCTCACTGGACTTTTGCTCCAGACCCTTCATCAGCTCTGGCGCCCTTCTCTGGACCCACTCCAGCCCCTCAATACAGTGAGGGCCCAAAACTGAACAGGATTGGATGTGTGCCCTCACCAGTGCTGAATACAGAGGCAGAGCCACTGCCCTGCTCCTGCTCGCCACGCTACTGCTGATGCAGGCCAGGATGCCATGGGCCTGCTTGGCCGCCTGGGCACACACTGGCTCATGTTCAGCTGCTGTGGACCAGCACCCCCAGGTCCTTTTCCATCAGGCAGCTTTCCAGCTGCTCTTCCCAAGCCTGTAGCACTGCCTGCAGCTGCTGTGACTCAAGTGCAGGACCTGGCATTTGGCCTTGTACCATGGTCTCAGCCAAAAGCAGCTCCTACAGGCACGGGTCAGTCCTCTCAAAGCCTCTCCCCTCAGCAGGATCAGGCAGCCCCCACTACACCAGCTCTGAGCCAGCCCTGAGCCCCGAGGCCCACAGCCTTGGGATGTGGCACTTGTGCTAAAGAAAATGTGGAAATAAGTACCTCCCTTTGCCGGACCAATTCTGGAACTCAACCTCACCTAAAGTACCTCTGGGACCAAATCCCTGAAACTTTTTAGGTGTATTTTACTTAGTCCATTATAAAGAAGCATGAGGAAGGAGCAATGACTGTCTTTATGTTAGTTTTTTTAAAAATCTTCCCTTCTCTTTCCTATTTCCTCTAAACAAGTACTAAGCAATAAATGTTATAATTTGCCTATGAATTCAATTTAGGAAATTTGCAACAGTTTCCAGGAGAGTCTTCCTTTATTTCAGTCTTGTAGGCCACTCCACACAGTGTCAAGAGATGAAGCCACAGGAGGAAAGGAGCAAGATCAGGAACAATGGCTGAGTCACATTCAATATCCAGTGAAGTAGAGGGATTCTTAAGCTGTCTCAATTAATTTGCAATTTATAATGGGAAATAAACAGTCCTGAAACACTCATGAAGAAGGTCCAAAACAAAAAGAGTGAGTCACAGCAAATATGGAATTATCCCCAACATACTTCTATTTTCAAACTGTATGGTTCCTTCAGGGCTAGAGCCAACAGCAACAGGGACCTCTCCTGTCCTCTCTGCATCAGCACAGACATCCAACCACTACAGCATATTTAAACAGTCTCTTTTACTTTAATCTCATATTTCCTTCCTTTCAGCAAGTGTACAGTATGTGCTTGGGAAACATGGAATCATTTCCCCTCTTCACTGCTCTGCCTGTGCTTCTAGTGCCTAATGGTGTAACACCAAGGCTTTAAAGACCTACTGACCCCTTCAAAGCCTGTGCCCTTCTGCAAATCATTGCAAAGCCGAGTTTAATTCACACAGAGGATCTCATATTAGCTGTATGACAGAAAAACAAAGGCTGGACCACATGCGTTTAGTCTTTCCTCCTCGCCCAGCTCTTTTCCTCTGTAAGCGGCGGCTCGGTGGTGGTTCGATAAAGGAAAGCAATGACTCGGAGCAATCTGGTCGGGCGGGAGGTGTCCCTGCTCACTGCAGGGCATTGGGCAGAATGACCTTTAGCGGCAGACACTTGAGACGCTTCGCTCCCAGCCCGAGCCGTGACTCTGGGGGAGGGAGGGTGCCCGAGCTCCGGGATAACCGGGATTTTGCTGCCACCGTGTGTTCGCCGCCAGCTTCCCCGCTCCAGCCGGCCCCACCGCCGGGCGGGACACCGAGCCAAAGAGCCCCGCTCCCGAGAGAAGAGAGAAGAGCTCTTCCCGAAAAACCGCTCCTCGCGTGAACCTGCCCCCGGCCAAATCTACCCTAAGGCTAACCAGCTAAGCCCAGCTGAGTGTGATGCACGTTTGGAGAGCAGGGGTGGCTGCTCCCCGTAGATGCAGGGTCGCAGGTTTCAGAAGATGCTCTTCTGTGGTTTCTGATTGCTCTGCGCTGGCACTCCAGCGTCACCCTCAACAGATGGGTGCAGAAGCAGTTGCTTCGCAAAGCAGCAAAGGTCTGTTCAGTTACCTCCCATAAGACTGATTGTTGATGTTGGCTTAAAATGTTGAATATTCAGACTGTTCTGATACAGTCTTTTGGCCTTTAAGTGTCACAGACTTAAACAGCCTGCTAAGTCCATTTCCTCATGAGCATTTACTAATGGTGGAAATGCCTCTGGAGCTTGTGACACTGAGTATAGCCAGAGGATCAAGCACACAGTCTTTAACCAGGGCATTTTTAAAGTTTTCCTCTGGAAACCTACTGGAGCTGAGTGGCAGAGATACCAAAATTCTTCCCAGAAACCATAGAGTACACCTTTTCCTAAAATGATCCCAGAGCATCCATCATTGAGATACAGACCAGTTTGGCCCAGTGCAGGAATCTGTAACATTCCAGGACAGACCAGTGTGCTGGCAAAATGAGCCTGGATATCAGCCAGTAAACCCTGTCTCACAGCGTTTAAAATCTGTTTCTAAAGAGGACAGTGTTGTTCCAGACCAGGAACAAATCATTCAGTACAGAAATGGGGATGCCCCAGTGACCTGGTGACCAGGTGCAAGTTCTTTCTAGGAGCCCTGTAAAATTTGTAGCTCTAAATAGCAAATACAGCTAAGGCTTTAAGTAAGCATGATTATTTCAGGCAAGGTAACCCTTGGGAGTGAGATCTTTGGTGTCAATCCATTTCCCAGCAGAAAGGCACTCACATTCAAAACACAACCAGCACAGCCAATCATTGCCAGTCAGGGGAGAAACAGAGACTAATTAATTGAATGAAGGCCAAATTATTCACTCCTATTATAAGCATGACATTGGCAAGAATCCTGAATGCATCCAGCGGTAACTTCATCTAGTTTGTTGGATATTACAGTTGCCTCTAGGGGAGCATGTTCTATTATTTTCAAGGGCTTCACCAATTGTTATTCTGAACACTCTCTTCCACACACACTTCAGCTACCTAAAAGAGAACAAAGGTGTCCTCTACTCTCTTTCCACCGTATATTGCTGAATTACAAAGAGGATTACTCTGAAACAGAAGATGTGAACAGAAAAATTGCTAGTCCTTGTCTTCGCTGCTCTGTTAGACTCCCTATACAATTTCTTAGCAGTCTCAGGAATCTGCTTTTCTTAGAACTTCTGTTTTTTTGGTAGGGTTTTTTTGTTGTTGTTGTCGTTGTTGTCGTGGGGTTGGGGTTTTTTTTTGTTGTTTGTTTTTGGGTTTTTTTAAATTCTAAATTCATCTGAATCCTTCTCTCTGTTATTGAATAAATTCAGCGAGAGCTATTTCTATAAATTCCACCCCCACATAGTCTGCTAAGAAGGGTTTGTGCAATGAGTAATTTGCCTACATTAATGTGAAAAAATGCACTGACAAAAACTGACTTGCATCCATGACAAAGGCTGTTATTCTCTTTCCAAAAAGGGAAACAGAGGCAACTCCCTTATGTTCTGATACAAAGAGTGAAAATCAGTAACATGCCCCATCCAGCACTTAAATTAAAAGTATGCTTAAGAATATTATTTTTTAAACTAAAGGATGACTTACAGGATGTAAATCAGTTTTACCCAGTTATCCACAGTTCTGGCCTTTACTTTCCATCCAAGAGAGGAGTCATTCCATTGATGTTTCAATAGACAAAGCTGAGACAAGCGTATCATTGGGGCGAATTAACTGATGTAAGTAAGTATCTAACTAATTTTTAGTAATGAATGGATGGCTCAAGAGCTGCGCTGGGACAAGCCTGGCTCCAGAGACTCCTTTTGGCATGCTGCTGCCAGCAGCATTTCTGGGCAGCCCATCCACTCTGGGCTTGTTGCAGATTGGGTTTTGTTAGATCAGGACCAGCAAAGTGCAACCTCAGTTTTACTGCCCTGGCCTCCTGCACTCATCCAACAGCCTTAGGTTGTTGACCCAGTGTGGAGAATTTGTCTGGTCCCAATAGAAAATATTTTGGAAGTGGTTGAACCTGCTGCTTCTGCTATCCAAATGATATCAAATTTTCTCATGAGCCAAGAGTACTGCCATCAGTGATTTAAGAAATTCCCTGAGCATTCCTGGGTGATTTTAAAAACCCACATTAAATACAAATAGATGATACCAAGTTACATGTATCAATGTAAGCGTCCCTGGGAAATTGGGACCAGTCTTGGAAAAAAAAGTACTCATGAAAAAAAAAGAAATTATAATACTCCCATAAAAATAATTGAATTGCAGATAGAATTATTGCTTTTTGACACTCTTTCAGTTACTGCATACAAATATTCCGTATCAAACTCAATGTTAGCAATCCATCTTCCTCTTTCTATTCCTCCCTTCCTTCCTCTCTTCCATCAAACTCAAAACATCATGAGAACTGACTCTTAAATGGATTCCTAAAATGTATTTTACATCTTGTTTTAGCCCAGAGACTGCTTGGGGACATTCTGAACTCCAGAAAACAGTCCACTAGGCATGAAAACAACTGACCACTGCTTAGAGCAATAGCATTTAACACCAAAATCCTGACAATGACAAAAAGAGGAAAACTGAAAAATTTTATTAACTATCACATGATGGCCAGCTATTTAGCATCTGATCTGCTTTATAGAACTCTAGGAGAGCTACAAGACACACATTAAAAAATACTAATCTCTTTTTCAATTATAGTTCCTCATTTGGATTTGTTCTGCTCTTGATGAGCACAGGGCTTTTTAAAATCCTTCTTCTTGCTATTTTATTTCATTTCATTCCTATTATATTTTTTTGAGACCTTGGGCTGCAATAGCCTATATGCTACCAGTTTGATATACCTGTATATTAGCTATCATACTAAAATTATTGTGCCTACTACACAGAGGTACTGGCTATAAGCAATTGATATTTGCATGTTTCTTTACAGTTCAATAACTGCAGGTAGGAAATTGGCTTTCTACCAAGTTAAAATTAATTATCTTTGTTACAAAATTTGGAGTGGTGTCTACTGCCCAAGAAGAAATTATTGCACATTTTACTTAGGCTACAAAACTGCCTTCATCCTAGGTTTTTTTTCATTATTTTTGCTAGCTTTAGAAAAGAAACAGGACCCCTTCTTAAAATGAATGAATGAATGAAAAAAAAAAATACTAGATAGATAGATAGATAGATAGATAGATAGATAGATAGATAGATAGATAGATAGATAGATAGATAGATAGATGAAAGGGGAATTAATGATATATTCCTAAAACTGTGATAGATACAGAATCATTATTTCAAAACTAAGATGATTAAACTTAAAAGCCTACATAATATTGCTGGAAATACCCAGAAGGAAGAAATATTTTCACTATGGTCTTAGCTGTGATAAATTCTAATTCAATTTCCTATTTTGTGAAAGCTGAATAGTAAGTATGAGTCAACATTGCTACAGAACCCAAATCTTGAGGGTAGTTACTCTCCCCACATTGTAAGAGATAGAGAATTTTGACTGTGTCCAGAAAACAAGCAGAAGCCCTGGGAGACTTGCCCAAACAATGCTACTTAAAGATCAAATGTCACTTTGTTCCAGGAGAAATGCGATTTACGTATTGAAAATGAAGGACAGTAAGAATATTTATAAATTAAGTTGCACAGAGAACTTCTGACAGAAAAAGGATTTATTCTAGGTATTTTAGGGACCATGCAAGCATGGCCATCCATTTTTACTGACACAGAAGAAGCTAAAGTGCTGTATTTTCACAAGCCATTGCCCAAAGACAACCAGGGGAATTCACAGAGACCAGGATTTTTACATGCCCTTAAAAGCACTAATAATTTCCATTCTGCAGTACACTCCACTGTATCAGCTAAATTTGAAACACTGTGCTTCTCTTCAAATATGCACTTCTACAAATCAAGGTTTATACATGACAAAGTCGGGGTTGTTTTTTTTTTTCTTCTTCGGAAAGCAAAAACTAATGATTATGCATTGTTTACATAACTTAGGAAAGGATGTAAGAGAGTGAAGATTGCAAGAAAAGGGGTGAGAGAAAAGTTATCAATTCATTATATGTTCTTCTTATTCTCTGATACCACAACATCTGCAGTCCGCTTCAGAATAACAGGAGCATTTGCCAGTCTAAATCCTACAGTTTGGGGAAAATAAAAGTATTTAGAAATCTTTTCTCAGAAATTGTCCAGAAATTGTGTAGAAATGCTTAATAAAGTCCTCAAAAACTAGTAAAATGCCTCCTCACTCACTTATATTCTTATAGAAGACCAGCTTATAGCTGAAAATATAAATAATTTCAGGGGGGCTTTTTTCTGACATCAACAATCACTGTAAAGTTTTACTAAGTAAAAAAGCACATGTTAAACAACAGATAGCAAAATTAATCCTTTTGCAAACTTATACCAGTTGTTTATCACATTACCTGAAAAGCTATACACCTCTGAGATACTGCCCTGCTTTGCTTTCCAAAAATCCACCTCCTAGAACACTTCCAACAACATTTTAAAATCAGTAGAGCTTCCCCTGTTTCTTATCATGGAGACTTTTCTCTTTATTTCAACAAACATACTCCACCATCCAGATGTTCTCAAAGTCTGCTTTCAAATTCATTGAAACACAAAAGGAAAGACAAATTATGTCACAGAGAATTGGGAGGAAACTCCCTGGATGTTTTTGTACCGTTTTCCCATTACCCTTCTGGTCACAAAAGCCCAAAGGGTGGTCCCACAACGATGCCACCCCAAACACTGTGTCAGCTCCAAGGGACTGGACACAAATCCCCAGCATGGGTGTCCCATCCATGGCCCTGGCTCTTGGACATGCTGGGAAGGGTGACAGGACAAGGCTGATCCTCAGCCACCCATGGTTTTTGTAGTACACATTTCTCACCACAGACCTACTCATGGCTTGAGAAATCATGAAATATCATCCAAAGTACAGCCAGAGTGTCCATGCTAGAGAAAGGCAAACTATCATCAGCTGGTAAGCAGGAAATCATGCTGACTTGCATCTAATCTTTGTGTTAGTTAGCTTTTTGTTCAAAAGAATGCCAGATGCCTAGAAATAACTACAATGTATACCTATGGTTGATTTTTACTATATCTAGAAACTATGAATCCCATTTTTACTGAAAATAGAAGCTTTTGCTCAGGGCTTCTTTTAAGCTTCAACTGGATTTAATTTGAAGTAATTTAGGAACTGGCAAGACATCATATTATAAACTCATTCATTAGCCAAAAATTTGCTGTATACCTAAGTAAAAAACTTTTTCACACTGAACTAGCTACTACTGAAGTAAACTAACTTAATAATTTAGCAACACAGATCTATTTTCCTTTTATGTTTGCAGCTACTATAATAAAGCAGTAACTAGCAGTAAGTAGTCCCTGATCAGCTCAGTGGGGTGTGATAAAAAGACGATTCAAAAAAAAGCGCATAGAAATGAAAACTATATAAACAAATTACAAATAGACAGGGGTTAAACTTGGGCTCTATTAATTCTTTTTTTAAAAATCTGGATTACCTACAGGGTGCTACTACTGCATCTAGGCATCTTAAAATGATCCACAATCAAAACACCAAAAATAACTATTGTCACAAAGCTTTCATGGTTTAAAGGTTACCTGCACCAGATGATGAAACTGCAGTGGGCTGAAGAGAAAAAAATCTTCTGATCATCTCAGTTTCTGGTTTATGTTTCTCCGTGACAGTATCATCTATCTTTTCATGGTTGGCACACTGCAGCCCGCACCCAACGCTCCTGAGGCCACAATCTGTGCTATCCAGTCCACAATACTGCAGCACTATCTAGTCTTCCCTTATTCTGCCCAGAATCACAACTACCTGGAAAAACACCAGCTCCAGAAGCTTGCTGGATGATTTCCTCCACATTCACTGTCCTCCTGCTCACTCTCTCCTGGAATCTGAATTCTTTAAATCAAATTCCTTTTGCATGTAATTTGCAGAGGGTATTGTTGAATTTTATATTCTGCCTTTTATATTGCATGCAATCCAGATTCTCATTCATTGTACTGCCACTGTTAATTAACACAAGGTAAGAGATTTGTTGGTATTTTCCCTGACAGGAATCTCCAATACTCTGTCTTGCTCATATGCTTTCACATTTTCCCTTTGCTAATATATCATTTTATTTTCACACTGATTATTCATTAATCTGTTCTGGGCTGCATTGTTCTGTAAGAACTCAGCTTATGAAACAGTCTTAATCACTCTCCAACTGCATTTTTCACAACAACCTCTTTAACTTCCTATTCAGTAAAGACAGCAAATGCAAAAATTATGCTGTTCAATATCAGCATTCAGCCCATTTGTGTAAATAATGAGATTTTCGGGTACAGCTCAGCCTCATGATAGCCCATTAGTAAGCTCATTCCAGAAGGAAATTTACTTACAAGTGCAGCTACTTTTTATGTAGTTTTTTTAAAATCTAGTGAGTTACTTTGCCTTCACTTGCACAGGTCAAAGGCTGAGACTGACAATTTAAAAAAGAACATTGGTAAAAAGTCCTTTAATGAATTAACCCACTAATGGGAATATCAAACTTCACTCACATCTGCACTGTCAATCTGGTGCCAGAAGAAATAGACTAAGTCCTTTACTTTTTCTTTGCAAAACCACACCCTCATCAATATGTTAGCTTTAGGAATAGTTTAGTATATATAGTTTAGTTCCTGTTCTCTCAGATTTATTTCTTTAAGGCTTTTTTTTCCCTAAAAGAGGCCTTGTTTGACAAATTTTTTCTAGATCTACTTTTCTACTTAGGCAGAAAAACCAGATACTTCCCAAGATACTTATTCCTTTCTGTATAACTGTTCTTGAAATCTTCAGTGCCACACTTGAGTATCCACCTTATTATGCTTGTACAAAAGTTCAGAATAAAACAGGTCATGACCTACTAACTCTATTCCTGTGCCACAGGGAAGATGTACAGACCATGCTGTATTCATCCTTCAATGTTAGCCTATGGATAACAAGGAAACAACAAATGGAAATGAATAAAGATGAAAAGGAAATGAACCAGTGCCAGAAATCTTGTGAATGTCTGTCTATATTATTGTTCCCCAAATATCACCTGTGTGGAAAAATTTACATGATGAAAAATTTACATTATGATACTTGAGACAATTCACCATAAGGAAAAAGGCAGAATTCCATATGGAGTGGTTAACAAAGGGGAGCTCAGGCATAAACCTTTTGCTACCACACAGTTAATTCATCAGGTGTGGGGAGTCCTAGCCTCTCTTTTGTAGTAAATGATTCCAAAAAATGTCTTTGTCACATGCATAGAAAACTCTTTTCTAGCATAACCATGTTTCCTGCTCTAATCAAGAACAAAAACTTCATCACACAAAGACTAGATATTTTATTTATTTTTATTAAAATAATAAAAGAAATTCCCTTTTTCTAAAAGAATTATCAGTGCAAATGTTAGGGTGAATAAAGTTCTTATGTATCAAATGAGCAACTCTCAAAGCTGAGAAAAGATTACAGAACACACCCGGGGTAGCAATACAGAAAATCACTGGTGCCATTATTTCACATCAGTCACAGCAGAAGTTAAACACTTCCAAAGCACAAAGTTGCATTAGTGCCACCAAAGCCAAATGAATTTGTGAGTGCTATACGCCGTTTGTCAGTTTTCCACTCCTGAGCTTTCAATGGAACATAATTGAGATCAAACTCTGCCTCTGTTTTCTCTAAGTTTAGAGTGGGTGGCAAGATCCCATGGTAGCAGGACAGTGCAGTAAAAGCTGCTTCAATAGCTCCTGCAGCCCCCAGGAGATGTCCTGTAGCTCCTTTCGTTGAGGAAACTGCAATACTACGTGAGTGATCTTTAAAAAGTCTCTTGATTGCTTGATTCTCAGCAGCATCTCCTAGAGGAGTAGAAGTTGCATGTGCATTGACGTATGTTACATCTTCAGGTTTGATCCCAGAATCTTTTATTGCTGCAGACATGCACCTAAGGAAAAAAAGAGAACAGAATGCTGATTTGCCCAATGCATTTTTGTCAAATGTACAAACCAAAAGAAAACGCATAGGTTGTTTCAAAATGTTTATCAAGTGTGAAAATCTGCTTTAGCAGAGATGTAAATGACGAGAGGTTAAGCCATCTAACTAAGCACATTAGCATCTACATTAGGTACCAGAGGACAGTAAAAGTGAGGCCCACTAAAATGGGCCTGTTAAAAATTCCACAGCTAGGAAAAATACAAAGAAGAAAAGAAGAAATGAAAATCAGTCCCTACAAACTACATTAATGTATCAAACAGCCTCTTCATGGTAAAATTTGAAAATATTTGAGAGAAATAACTACTGTATTATTACAAAAATTTGGATATGCTCCCTCCAACGATACTAGGAAATGAAAGAAAAAATCTGCAGTCACCCCCCACATTAGCTTATTTTTCATGCTTTCTAGAGACTAGAAAATGTCAAGGAGATAGCACAAATCCCTATATTTCATTTTCTAATGAAATTGACTGAGTCACACTCTTTTGCCCCTGCACGGTACATTTTGTTTGACTCCTGATGACTTGTGCACTGTGACTGCCTCTTTAAAGCATGTTCTTTTATGAAAACCATGGAAGGATCAACACAGTTCCAAGCTGCAATTTCTCATAGATTTCCCTCAAAGAAAGAGACGAATCAGACATCTCTCCTTGCACATAACAACAAAGCACCACTGAGCAAAAGACTCTTTTGAGATTTATGAAAAATAAGGAAATAAAATGAATATCAAAAACAGATAGCACAGGCTTCTGGACAAACTTAAATGTCTCTACTACAGCCTTCTACCCTTAGGAGCATCCAGCTTAGCTTAGGGTGGAGGCCACTGACACTCACTGTCACTAGACAGTGAGCCAATATTCAGGCAAAAGAAACTGCTGATAGCTATGAGGTAAATTAATTTAATTAGATACATTATCTGCAATTAACTTATTCATTTAAGAAGATACCAGATTAGTTGTGTAGGACACTCTTTATATCCACAATTCTGAGTCTGGCTTTGCCTCTCCTTTCCTGCTGGTTTATTCCAACATACATATTAGCCTCCAACAGAAGCAGTTATTAGAAGATAACAAAAAATATATTCCTCTGAATTCTTCTGATGTGGCAAATAAAATTCCAACAGAAAAGTGAGATAAGCACATGCATTCCAGATTAAATCCACATACCCCAGAATAACAAAATACTGGCTTGAAGACAGTATTAAAATGTATTATCTAATCTCAAGGGTGGAAATGCTCACCATTTTGGACATTCCCAGATTAACTTTCAACTCTTCCTACTGTGAATTTAATTTATATGCTACTGCAATCATAAAATACACAAAAATTCTATTACAATATATTGCCACATCATCTCAAGGGTAAACAAGTCTGAAAATATGAGATAAGACACTCCTGATTACTCATTTCACACCTAAGTCTGCAGAACAACTAAATATGAATCAAAGAGCATAGATGGAAACGTGGTATATTTACACTTCTAGAAAAATCTGTTAACCTTATAAAGATGCAAACACAGCTTTAGAATACCATGCAGAAGTTTGACCTATTTGTGCAGTGATGTATTGAATTTTGGTACTAAACATTCAGATACATTCAGAATAAGGCAAACTAAATACTAAAGATTCTAATGCCAGCAATAGTACTCAGCCTACACAAAGCTCTCCAACTCACACATGTAATTTAGCTGATAATTTAATTAGGTCAGTGAAAATGATCAGATGAGTGTTATCTACTTGTGAACTGGTTTGGATAAAATAAACACTGATGAAGCTTTACCACCTCCCTAAACAGTACTAAAGTGTATTTCTGCTATGCCACTTCGATAACCCTCTTAGCTGCATTCCAATTAAGTACTGAATATTCTATCAAACTATATCTTCTAAGTGCTCTACAACTTTCATCACCTGAGACTTCTTGCAACAAATAACATGCTTTTGCAGAGGGCAGTCTATCTTCTTGATGGAAAAAGAGTGAACAAGAACCTGAAAAGATTCTATCTCGCCTCAAATATCTTTGAAAGTGGTTTCCATTGAGACTTATTTATATGAATATCTGCATGCACCAAAGGAAAAATGTTTTCATGCAGAGAAAGCTTTCATAACTCTAAGGAAAAAGGTTGATTGTACTGAGAATAGCCTTCATCCTCCTACTAAAAACAGAGAATTGGAGCACAGAGTTACCAGAAGCTCTTTCATTTTTCAGATTTTCAAGCTTTTGGAATATTAATTCAAGACTGAACATCCCTTCTCTATGGAAAATAAACAATGACAGAAACAAATGTATCAGTACAATTAACATATTAAGTAGCCATTATAATTAACATAGAGTTCTTACCTGAACGCACCATCTCCCTCGGGATTAGGTGCTGTTATGTGGCAAGCGTCACCGGACAGTCCATAACCCAAAACTTCTGCATAGATCCTAGCACCTCTTTGTATGGCACGTCCATACTCTTCCAAGACCAGCACAGCAGAACCCTCTCCCATTACAAACCCCTCCCTCTGCGAATCAAAGGGTCGACACGCTGCTTTAGGGCTTGAGTTAAAACTCGTGCTGAGGGCCCGGGCTCTTGCGAATCCAGCCAAAGACAAAGGACTAATGCAAGCCTCAGTCCCTCCAGCCAACATGACATCAGCATCCCCAGCAGCAATGAATCTAAAGGAGTCTCCAACTGCATGTGCGCCTGTGGTGCAAGCGGTTGACACAGCGTGATTCGGCCCTTTCAGTCGGTATTTAATGCTGATATGGCCTGCTGCCATATTGACTAAAATCTTTGGGACAAAAAACGGGCTGACTTTATTGTAACCCTTTGTTTTAAACAAGGCAGCTGTCTCAGAAATCTCTTCCAGCGGAACCATTCCCATCCCGATTGCCACGCCGGCAGTTAAGTGGTCCTGTTCAGACTGGGGAGACCAGCCAGAGTCCTTCATGGCAAGCTCCGCTGCACCGATGGCCATCACGGTGGCAGAGCTCATGGATTTGATCTCCGACTTCGACACAAAGCTTTCCTCACTGAACTCACCCTCTTTGTTTCCCCTTGGAACGCACGCAGCCACTCTGCATGGGATGTCTGCATATTCTTTCCCATCTAGTGATGTAATCCCACTGCCTCCTTCCAGAAGGTGTTTCCACACAAACTGAGTCCCCACACCGAGAGGGGACACTAAGCCAATACCTGTAACAACTACTTTCCTTCGATGTGCAGGCAGTGACTTGCTGAAAGCCCTTCTGTGGTTTTGTAAATGTAGATTTAAATTCAGACTCCGGAGATGAAGATTTGCAACCTTTAACAGATCCTGTGAGCACTGTGAGAACATGGTGGCAATAATCAAGCACATTCCTGTAAACGGAGCGGGGTGGACAGGGTGGGGAAAGACAAACACAACAATAAGCCAGTGTGGAAAACATTCTAAGGACATTAAATTAATAACCTGCTTTTTACATGACAGCCTATTTCCAACCCTGAAGAAAGGGATAGATATAGTTCCCATGTTTGTAACGAGGAGTTACGGCAGATAACGGCAAAGAAACATGTTCACTTTGGGAATGCCTTTAGTGGGCCCCTCTAGCTTAAGCTGCTGATGAATATGACTTTGCACCACTGTGGACTGTGAAGCACTCTCTGGTTTTGCTACAAAATTTCCCCTTGAGTTTTAACTACCATCTGGCTGGAGGTAGAAGCAATGAGGTTGACAGCTTCATTCTTCTAAGGGAAAAAGTGTGTTCACGGGAAAGTATATGTCCCACCATTACCAAGTCGAGGATATCATCACCTCAACCTTCATGTTGGGCAAAACAGTCTAGAAACCTCAAACAGGAGTCAATAAACTTGTCCTGGCTCCGATACCAATGTAATTATACATCTAGGACAAGACTCCTCCTCTTTCCCACCTACTCTTTATCGGCTTTGGGTTATTACAGTGTCAGAGGACAACATCTCAAACAGCTTGAGCAAGATGTGAAGCACAGCAGCACCTCTACTGAAAGGAGCACCAGACCCCACATAACAAAGAGGCACGGCAAGTGGTGGTAGAAGGCCTCTGCTGAGAACAAACGCTTTGAAGAATGAGCAGAGAACTAGGCCAAGCAGTGATGGTGCTGCACTGTGTCGTAGCTCCTTTTCCACTGCCAGGTCCAGAGCCAGTCTGACTGCACACATTCGACATGCTGGAGCAGGGCAGAGGCTGCAGTACAGCTCTGCCAACACCTACAACACAGGCTTCAACGGGTTGCCTGCTTTTTGCCTCGTCCAGAATGGCAACTGGGCATCCCCAGCTCTTTGACAAAATGGGGAAAGCCGTATGAAGATCATAAGGGGCTGCTGGGCACTCCTGCCAAAATACCCAGAACTGCGGCAGCACAAGTGCACAGCAGCATTACTAAAAAATGTCATGGAAGCATAAAAAGTCCTGAGTTGGAAGGGACCTTAAAGATCATGTCATTCCAACAATCCCTGCCATGGGCAGGGACATCTTTCAGTAGACTGGACAGCAGAGACCAGCATCCAGCCTGGCCAAGAATACTTGGGATAGGGAATATAAATAATAAACAGTCACATATTATGTTTTATATGTACTTTATGCAATTTTTAAATGTAATTTTAAAAATATTTTTAAAGGAGCCTGTTTTAAACCCAAATCTGCCATTTCAGTTTTTTAAGCCGCTTAGGCTGGACTCCATAAAAGAGGCAGTGTGTGTGTGTGTGTACACAAAAATATATATTATATATAATGTAATACATGATGTATCATATAATGCAAGTTACATATATAATATATAAAGAACATTAGATGTTCTATATATGACATAGTACATTAAACACCCCTGCAGTTATATCATATGCATATTTATAGAGTATCATGTATAATATATATGTTCATAGATACATTATATGATACATATTGTACACCACATACAATGTGTAAGATAATGTATTTTATAAGTATTATTATTCGTGCGTATAATGCAAAAGATAACGTGTTTTATCAGTACATATATACATATATATATATCTCTATATGTACATATAATATGACTGCAGAGCTCCGTAAGGCAGCTCATCCCGCAGCCCCACGCAGCCTTTACTGAAATGCCGTCACCCGGTGCCGAGCCGTCCTGTCCGACCCAACAATGCCCGATACCTGGTGTGCGGGAAAACCAGGCGCAGGATAATTTCCCCCGGGAACACGCTCTACGGAGCACTCCCAGGTGTCTCCAGGGAATGGCTACCCGTAATGTGCAAACCAGGAGTCAAGCCCCGGCGCCACAGGACCGCCCAGCGCCGCCATTGCCAGCCCGGCCCGGCCCGTCTCCCCCCGCCCCGCGATGGTTCGCTCTGCCTCCCTCTCCCGTTCCGGNCGGAGAGGACGCGCGGCCCACGGCGCTTCCTGCCGGCCGGCCCCGCCCCGCAGGCGGCGGTGTGGGCGGGCGGGCAGCGTGAGGGCGTGAATAGCCCAGAGACGGGGAACAGGAGCTGAAATAGTATCCCAGGCCACGTGTTTCAATCACGCAAAGGAGGAGTGAAAAAAACCCCGAAAAACAACCAAAGCAAACCTAAAAGCCCTCAAAGAAACAGTCGGTGGAGAAATAGGCAAGATCTTATCCCGGACAGACTACCATGGCAGAGTATATATGTTTGTAAAAGTCTCATCAACGGAGACATTAGTTAATTACATTGTGAGTTTGTTAGGTCATAGCTTTATATAATTTTAGTATAAAGCAGTATGAAACCTGAAATAAATTTACCCCCACACAACATAATAATGTTTATTAGCTGCAAACACAGCTACTTAAAAACACAAACTAGCACAGTAATGAGGCATGTACTGCAGGGGGAAAAAAAAAAAGCCAAAAAGGACATAAATGCAATATTTAATAAAGAAAAAACAAACACGTGCACTTTTTTAAAATGAAGAGTCTGTTTTTAATTTAGAAATAAAATTTCTTGGGCATTTAATGTATTAGCGATCTGTTTTAAGTGCACACTTGGTTTTCTAAATTGTTCACACTGCTTGCCTATGAGCACTTCCAAAGCATTGTTTACAAATGCCATACTGAGATGTATTATGTATTTATATGGAACCATGTATAGCAACATAGTTCATCTTTATAATTCCTACGGCAGCCAACATGGAGAGTCACATGCCTACATGAAACACATGGAAAGGAAATTAAAAGCTGAAGTAGCAGCCAAGGAACATGGCATCATCTTAAATTAAACTTTTATTACTTAGGTACCAGTTCCATGATCCCGAGGGCTGAAATAGTAACTTTCTACCTATGCTAGTAGGAATAATAAATGTATCTCAGCAAAAGTGAACTGGCCTGTGTCAAATCTCAGCTTTTGTGAAGGATATATACCACTATCTTAAAAAGTCATAGAAGCTGAGCAGTGATCTGGCAGAAGCAGGCAATAGAGCCACAGTGTAATATCACCTACAAAATCAGAAGGCAGCTTGAATTTTAAAAACCTCTCTTGCTTGGAAGTCTTTAAATCCACATTCCTAACAAAGCAAATCTCCACAGGCCTTTATATCCAAGGTTCTTTGCCACAGTTCTTTCAGTAGCAGCACAAACCAGAGGTCCAGAAGAAGACCAGTGCTTTTTTGCTTCTCTGGGATGGACTTTGGGTAGTGCAGGGCAGATGAGGCAGCAGGGACGAGTTGCTGCCGCCATTCCTGCTCAGGCCACCCAGGTGAGCCTGAAGGTGTGGCAGCCTCATTACTGTCAAACCAGGGCAGTACAAAAGGGGATTTATATCCTTAAGAATGTTGCTGCCTGCCAAGGGGCTCCCGATGTTACAAAATATGGAATCGGTAAACATTTTCTTAAGAAATTATGTCCTTTGATGTTTGATCTTTGTATACTTTCAAGGCCAATCACACAGGGAGGAGATTTCATCAAGCTCTAAGTTATGTCCAGGTGTGATAAAGACAAATTGTTTGTTGACAGAATTGCTTTTTTGGGGCTCCACATGTTTCAATGAGATCACACCTCAAAGAGGTGGAGGTTTACAAAGCTTGGGAAAAAGGATGTATCACTGACAGTTGGCACAAAGAATGCAGAATTTATTGGACTTGAGGACATTTGGCAGAAGTCCCAAAATAAGGAAGAAACCAACAAAGTCAACTCAGCAGCTGTGCTAGGATCGGCTCTGACTGGATAAAAAGGGTAATTCTGGCCGGGGCAGTGGGAGTCTGCAACCATCCCCTCGAGAGAAAAAAATGAGGAACTGGACTAACCAGCATAAGCCTATAAAAATAGCATGTTAATTAACAANACTTGAGGACATTTGGCAGAAGTCCCAAAATAAGGAAGAAACCAACAAAGTCAACTCAGCAGCTGTGCTAGGATCGGCTCTGACTGGATAAAAAGGGTAATTCTGGCCGGGGCAGTGGGAGTCTGCAACCATCCCCCGGCCGAGAGAAAAAATGAGAAACTGGACTAACCAGCATAAGCCTATAAAAATAGCATGTTAATTAACAAGATAACTGCATAACTTGCATCCAATGAACATTAGCGCCTTTGTTTGCTAGAATGCATAAACAGTGATAAATTTGGAGTCATCGCGCTGGCCCTGCGCAACCCCTTTCTGCGCAGATCTATAAATAAATGAGATCCCTCGGCCCTGCGCGTGGATTGGCGCCTTGCACACCGGGTGAAAGAAGCTGCTTTGGGACACCGAGATCCCGGTGCGATCGGCAGGTCCCGCTACCCCGGGGCTACGGGGTCAGGGTTAACCCCGCTCGGGCCCTTTAAGGCCCCCCCGTCCCCGCAATGCGCCGCCTGTGGGCGCGGGAGGCCGCGGGCGGTGCCCTCACGGCCCCTGCCGCGCACGCGCGCAGC
>VWZN01014371.1:0-13607 GCA_013396955.1 Regulus satrapa
CTGATCGCTCGGATCCGGCCCGGGAGGGGCTGCCGCGGGCTCCCGCCGGGACAGGTAGGGCAGCGCTGGGCAGGAAGGGGCTGAGGCGCCGCTGGCCCCGGGCGGCGGCGATGGTGCGCGTCCACCTGCGGAGCTCCGGGCTCGTTGCGTGCCTCGGACAAAGCGGGCTTTGTCCCCGCTCCCGCCGGGGAGGTTTTATTACCTCCTCCGGTAGCTCAGAGCCGGCCTGGGGCGCCGTGCGGGGGCTCTTTTCCCCATGGCTCTGGCGAGCCGGGAGAGGAGAGAGCAGCGGGCGGCGGGTGTGATACCAGCGGGTGTTACACAACCAGAGCTCGCCCAGAGACAGGCAGGACCAGTTCGGCTCGGTGCCTCTCTTCAGGGGAGCCCATCAGAACGTGTAGGTGCTTGCTGTGGGTGACTCCACGGGCAGGATTCACTCGGGGTTCACCGCGGCCGCCTGCGAGGATCGCGCTGTCGTTGTGTGTTACCGTCTGCCCTTGGTTTCTCCTGTCTCACAGGTGCCGGCCATGCTGGCGGTTTTGGTTGCGTTGTGTCAACTGCGTGGGACGGTGCTCGCCTTTCCTCCCTGCCCCGGCAGGTTAAATAACCTGAAGCAAACCGAGTGGAATGATGGTAACTTCTTTGTGCTTTCCGAAGTTTCTAACTTCGCTTTTTTTTTTAATTGTTGGTTGGTGGTTTTCTTGTGGTTTTGTTTCGGTTTTACTTTATGGGGGGGAAAAAAAAAGCGATTTTATGCTTCATTTCAGATTATTTTAATATATTCTGCTGAAATGATTGATAAATGATCTTGGTGTTAATATCAAGTATTTATCAGATCTAGTAGTGAGTGCAGATTGGGACGACTGAGCTTTCCCCTGGCCCCTGGGATTATCGTGGTTGATACAACCAGAATCCTTTGAGTAACATCAAAATGCAAAAAGTCTGAGACCTGTGTTAAGACAGTGTTGGTTTGGTACCGTATGAGCACATCACAGTTGTATTTGTGTATCTGAAATTGCTTTGGATTTGAAAGGGTTTATTCAGTTGGTTGTTGAAATTCCTATTTTCTACCAGAAATTCCTGTTTCCTACCAGATCCCCTTACAACACCTGGAAAGATAAGCATAGAGGAGTGCTCTCCTTTAAAGACAGAGTTGGAGAGAGAAGGGCCAAACCTTTTATCCAGTAATTTAGCAAGCAGAACAGTTGCCAAAGGCATGGGGCACCTGCATTGAGAGCACTTTCTCCCCCCTCAGCATTTCCTCGACATCTTTTACCAGCAGAGCTGCTTTACTCAACCCATCGTTTGGTTGCATTTTTAATAAAACTGCGTGGATTATTTTATCAAACCAAGGACTGCAGAGCTGCATCCAAGTCCCTCACACTTAGGACACATCCAAATCCATCTGTTTCATTCTTCAAATGTTTTAATCAGCAGGTAGCAAGTAAGTTGGTGATGGAGATACGTGACAACGTGAAGAGTGCAGATAAATGGATAAAAATTCTAGAAAAGAAAAAAATAAAAAGATCCACGTATCCCTGGGAATTGAGGGTTCTTGCCTCCAGGCAGGTTGCTTATGCATTCCATCTTAAACAAAATGCTTGAGTTCTCGAAGTTAGGTCAAAGGACAGCTAATACTCCTTGCATGGTAAAGAGTGAAACACTGCTGAGCAAAACTGAAGATCTCTGCTTCAGAAGACTCAAGTTACTGTTGTAATTCGTGCAGAACCAAGAATATTGATAATAATTTTTTTCCATGTAAATCTTTTCCACTTGTGGGTTTGAGGGAGTTTTGATTTTGCTTTTGGCTTTTGTTTCTTTCTTTTATTTTTTCAGTTGGTAAATCCTTTTCTCTTTAGGTATAGCATAAATATTTTCAGCTTAGATTTTATTGCAGTTGCTTTAGAATAACAAAAACAAGTGCACCTGCACATGTGTAGCTACTTCAGTGCACAGTGTAAACAGTATGCAAATTATATAAATATATATTCCATATATTGGTATTAATATTCTTTAAATATATTATCTATTAAAGACACAACCAATATGTAAATCATGCTGCAGTTTTCTCACTTTTCGGAGAGCAAAGTGTTTTGAGATAGCACTGCAAGATCTAACAGTAACTATTAGGGTGAAAATTCCAGAGCGATGTGCTAATCTTGCCAAACAGGCTGACAAGAACACAAAGCTAATTTGTAGCTGAATAACTTGATCCTGAATCCCATCTCCTTTTTTAGCCATCGGGCTCGGTGTGTCACAATGCTGTTTCTGCATGACACTTGCAAAAATAATCCTCTGGTCATCCTGCTCAACCAAATAGCCTGAATTTTGTGGACATTGATTAGCATTTCACTGGAAACCTAGTTTTGTCCTAGAACTTTTTTTTCTTTCTTTCTTTCATAAGAAAGTGTAGCAAGAGCAGGCTAAAACTTGACTCTGGAAAATGCCTAGTGGGGAATTACATTCCTGTATTCCAAAGCCTTCTGCAATTTCACTCACTGTCCTGAAATCTCATCTCACAACTTGCTCCACAAGGCTCATGGAACACCAAAGAGGAGGATAAGTAAATGCCTTCAGAAATGCCTGTTGTCAGTAAAATTCATATCATGGACAAAAACAAATTTAAAGCAAATAAACTTGGCAATATGACACCTTTACGTAAAGCTTGGTGCCACGATTGTGGAAAGACAACAGTTATAGAATGAGTAGGAGTCTGCTGATGTGATTTAAAAACTAAATTTTGTACATGAAATTTGGTACTCACGGATACCAGAACACTGATAAATGGATGTTTGGATTTTTACTTCCCTCTCCTTCCCCCACTAGGTCAGAGTGTTGCTTACTTTGGGTCAGACTGAATTCTGCTTTATGTGACAGCTCCTTTGTCCTGAAGAGCTCCAGTAAAAACTGATGCTCACACCAAAACTTGGCCAACAGGCAATCAGATTCTCTTGGCCAGGATAAGGAATAGCTGAGATGGCTTATGAGAAGGGCAAATACGTTTATTTTATCTATCATAGTTAGAAATTATAGTAGTGAAGAAGACATTTTAGAAGGAGACTTTGATATTCTTTCCCTTGTATGTTAGCTGAGAGATGCTAGGGAAAGAAATTATCCCAATGTGCTCCTTTAAGATCTCTACCATTCTTGAAAAATACCAAATTTAGCCTTCCTAACTTGATTTTTTGTTGTTGTTGTTGTTTTTTCATTAGTGTTCACATCTGCGAGGGAGGCCAATTTATTCATTGGACGACATCTTCTGAACAACAGATTTGATTTTGAAGCTTTTACCCCTGATAACCTGGAAAGGGAATGCTATGAAGAACTGTGCAGTTATGAAGAAGCAAGAGAAATTTTTGAAGACCCAGTTCAAACGGTAGCAGCTCAAATTGAATTTAATATAGTGAGGGAGGCTGACTTCTATTGCAATCAGGCAGAAATAGAAGGTAACACTGGGAGGTTAAATACACTTTTTTCTTTTACCAACTGGGAGCTGAGAAATTGTAATGCAAAGTTGTAGAAGGAGAATATCATGGGATGAATAAATACAAATCCCCCCAGCAGGAGTTATTTCTGTTTATGCCATTGTTAAATTCTGCCCAAGGTACCATATTAAATATAAGTCAATAGGTCTGTCACTTATTTATTTCATATAAATCTGATTCTTTTTGGTTTTGCAGATGGACTTTTGGAAAGACTATTCAACTAAAGGCCCTAAAATAAAAATAGGTAAGTAATTTTTAAACTTTTTTATTATATTGCAATATTTTCTGGTTGTTTTAATAGTACATTCTTAATAGATCATGCATTCAGTTAAGGAAATCAGAAATCATCTTTTTACTGAAGATCACTGTGGACTGTAAAAATATATTATCTGACACAATAAAATGGAAGCGCCTTAAAGTGGCATCCATTATAGGTCTGTAGGTAAAAACTGTCATTTCCTTGGCCATTTCTTGATTAGACAATTGGTAAACTTTGCAGTAATTCTGTGGCCGCTCTCTGTGGTTCGGGTTTGGTTTTTCTCCCCCCCCTTTTCTTTAATAGTAATATTTAACAGCCTGATTCAGGCTCAGAGTAGCCTGACACCAAATGTTTAATAAAAAATGGTCGCTTGGGCTTGAGGGAAGATCCAGGTCGCAGCTACATGAAGGAATATTTGGAAGGCATTAGAAGACAGGCACCTCAACAGTTCCATGTAGAAAAAATATGGGGATATGGGCTCCCTTCTGCTTTCAGCTGACTGGGAATGACACTCTTGCCTCGTGCTCCAGGGATTTATGGCTTCTTACAGCAAGTTAGACATTTGTGGAAGGAACAGCAGCGCCAAAGTCGTGTTTTACAGGCTGGGTGGGTGGGAAGAGCACCAAGGATGCAAACCAGCCATGCTTTCTCTGCAGGCGATGACGAGGCGCTGCAGAAGATCAACGTCACGGGACTGCTCATCAGCCTGGTGGCTGCTGGGGTGCTGCTGGTTATTATTGCACTGACTGTCTTCTACTGCTGCAAGAGCAGGTGCAAATCAAGGCAACCACCAGGGTAAGGGATTTGCCTTAAAAAACCCAAAACACACACCGAAACAAACTCTCGCTCGAGAGCGGCATTTAAAAAATCACTGCGGGTTGGTCTAACTGTGTTATTGGAAAATCCAGTGGAAGTTCTCGTTCTTACTTGCCTAGAAGCAAAGTTAAACGAGCACCAGTTATGCTGCAGTTAATAACACAAAACAATATTGCACACCCAAACCTTTGGGTTTGCCTTTTTTTAAAATTGTGTGTGTGTGCGTTCTTGGTTTCAAAATATTCTTACTGAGACGATGGAATAATTTTAGTAGGTGGGAAGTCTAACGTGTTCTGTTGGCACTTTCAAATGAGCTGAATGCTCTTCATGGTGTGTCCTCTACCTCAGATGTGAAGTAGTTGTGGTGGTAGATGGTGAAGCAGTTTGGAGGAAATGCTTTTTTACCAAGCCTCTGCTCGTGACTGCTCCTTTGTCCTAAACTCAAAAGGAATAAAAGAGGATTCCGTGCTTTCTCTTCCCTACAAATTTCACACCGCTGAGCTGTTCTTACTTTGCGGTTTGGAGAGAGTATTTGGCTTCTGCTCTCTGTGATCGCTGAAAGAACTTTTCTTTTTTTTCCTCTCGTGGGGTTTTTCGCGTTTATTTTACAACGAAGATTTTATCCTCTCGCTTCCCTTTAAAGCAGAAGTCTCCACTTAACCTGCTGTCACCTTTGCTCAGGTACTTGGATTACGTGAGAAGCAGAAGGCGGAACTCGGGCAGCATCTTCAGGAGGCCCGAGGAGGTTTCTCTGAGCCCCCTTGCTCCGGGGGCCGACGACTCGGGGCTGCCCACGTACGAGCAGGCGGTGGCTTCGCAGGGACAGCACGGCGTGCCCCCGCCTCCTTACCCGGGGCCCCCCAGACACGCACGAGCTTTTCAAAAATCCCTGTCCCTTCCTGGCCCCTAGCCACAGCCCTCCAGCCGGGCTGAGGGGGGAGTGCTGGAACACCGCACGCTTTTGGAAAAGCGTGTGCTGCCTTGCACGTGGCAAGATGATTTACAGAAACGGGGGAGATCTTTTCGGCTGGCCGGGAGAGAGTGACGTTGCCGTTTGGGAAGAGAGGGAGAACCTGTGGCCAAGGCTGCGGGACTGGTCTTTGCACAAAGTCACTGTGCTGAGAAGGGGGAATGCATAAAGAGCAAGCCTGGCACTGCTGCCCTCTTCCATATGAGCCATCTCATCAGACTATTGATGTTTCATTAATCGTTTCACCTCCTTTTTCTTCAGAAAGAAGAGTACTGTAAATTGCTCATATTGACACTGACCATTTTTTTTTTGTGAATTAATACTTTAAACCACCGTACAAAGTCTACTTTGTATTTAAATACTTGAAACTTTAATACAAAGTCTACTTTGTTGTTTGACATACTCACTTCTTTGCTGGGTGAGTTTTCTATTCATTCTTGTAATAGGTTTGAGCGTGAAAATTATTTCATGACTTGATCTTTCAAATACATAAGTGTGTATATATAAATGTGGTACTGCTACTGGATTACACTGGTTTGTTTTAGACATTGCTGGTTACACGACTTAATTGGTTGTATTTTTATGATCATCATACTGCATCAAAAGGAAACATTCATTACCAATTCAGACAAAATATATATACTTGCATCAAACTGTTTTGATGTTCAACAGTAAATACCAGGTCAAAGAGAGTAAATAGAACACTGTGGGTCAGTGGATGTTGAGGGAAAAGCTAGAGATCTGTCCCTTTTTAAAATGCTGCCCAGGTTTCACAGCTGGTGTTTCTTTCATGGTTTAAAAGCTGAAATGTAGAGAGAGACTTTCAAACTTCCAAGCCTGAACTACACCCTAGAAACACTTTAATGAGTGTGTCTTGCACTACAGGGAGGACAAAATGATACCTTTAAGGATCAAAAATCAAAGAGTCAAGAACTTCTGGGAGTTACTGCTTCACTGTGTCAAGACAATTGTTGAGTCTACAGCTGTAACCACGATTAATTGTACATCTAATTAAAATATCAAGCCCCAGCATGACGTAGATCTTGCTGAGCAAATTGCTGCCCACCCCTTGTGTCCCAAGCCAGAGCAGAGGGTCTCACAGGAAACACATCAGGCTGTCTTCTTGTTTTGACAGTGCCTGTACAGTTAAGGCACTCACAATTAAGTTTTTTAAGGAGAAACGAACCCCCTCTTTTTCCCCTTTCCTTCAGTCAGCACTGTCAGCAGCAAATTATGTTTCAGTTTGGTGCCTGCAATCCACTGTATCGTATAAATTAAAGGATTAAGGGCTGAAATATGTAATATTTCACTGAATCTTACTGGTTTTAACATAGAGCAAGCTGCAGTGTTCTTGAGTGAGCTGCAGAAAATCGGTCAGAGATTTTCCAGCTGTAAATGTCTTTGCAGTAATGAAAACACTTCAGATCCTGGCATATAAAGAGGGCACGCTGACAGTGCTACAGAATGAAGTCCTGCCCTTTGAAACCCACGTGCAGAGCAGTTGATGGCTGTGCCATTGGTGCTCCTGTTCACAAAACTTCACCGCTGAATTTGGCTTTTGGCGAGTCACGAATCTCTCTCCAGCTTCTTTTTTTTTTGTTGAGAGGTTGGGGAATCCGTCTCTCAGTCCCATGTTGGGATGTTTCGATTCACTCTTGCCCTACTTGCGTTTTGAAGCTCTTGAAGTTCCGTAAGACTGAAATAAATGAATTGTGTGAGGTCACTGTGACGATCAAAAAACAAGATTATGAGAAGCAATGCAGTCATAAGCTTGCAAAAACATTCTCCCCTATTTCCCTTTCATTTAGGTAACAATTTTAAAATTCTTTAATGTGCATTTTGAGCTCTAGAGCACACTTCCACCGAGATTTTTTCCTGAGACTCAAAAATTATTAACTAATGGAACTGACAGGAGCACTTCCAAGGAAAGGGATTTCATAGGGCTTGTGAGCAGTCAGAGATTCTTTAATGTCACTACAGAAATCTGGCAAAGCCACATTTTAAATACACTACAGAAATTGTACAGAATCCCACTCAATCACTGGAAATTTGATTTTTCTACTATTCCTCCAAATTATTTGCAACTGATTTCATGCAATACAAGCAAAAATCTTGGCCTTCATAATTAATAAAAAAACTGAAGAGGGTGCAACTGTTAAACATCAATGGTGTGGTGCTTTGGGCGGTAAAGTGCTGTTTCAGTAGAGTAAAACACTCCAAATTCCTCCAAAATTTGCATCTTGGACCCTGAAAATGTGCAGGGTCTGACATTCAAACCCTGGCTTCACATAACACGATCATTTGGAAGACACATCCTGCCTTCTACAAAGGAGGAGCAAAGTTTAAAATTTAGTTGAATCCAGTGTCACCTTTCCTTGTAGAGGGAAAAAATTCCTTTGAATGGCAGCTGTTTGGGTTGAGTTTGTTTTCCTTCTTGCACCCTCCTGGCCCACTCTTACCTTGTACCTTGTCTCTTGTTAGAACTCATCAGGCTAACAGAGGGAAAAATCAACAAGAGACAGACGATGGGGACTTACTAATTTGGAAGTGTGGCCACACTTTCACATTTTACACGAAGCTTCTTTGGAAAATGGAGTTGCCATTAAAACATATAAAGCAGCAAATTATTGTACTTCAGAGGCCTTTACAAGGACCAGGGAAATGTCTTTAAACAGACCCAGGCCGGGGTTAGATTGGATATCGGGAAGAAATTCTTCCTGGGAGGGTGGGGAGGGAGAAGCTGTGCTGCCCCATCCCTGGAAATGTTCCAGATCAGGCTGGATGGGGCTGGGAGCACCCTGGTCCTGTGGAAGGTGCCCCTTTTGGATGATCTTTGAGGTCCCTTCCAGCCCAAAGCATGTTGTGATAACGTAGGAAGAGGAGGAGGAAGATTTTTGAGGAGCAAAGCAGCGGCGAGTTAGCTGAACTTGTACAGAGCTGCAAATTAGGGGTGCCTTGATTTTAGCCTTTCTTTCCAGGGCCTTTAGGAAAGACAGTGGATTTCAAATGATAGAACAGAGATCCACTGTGACAGCTGAGAAGAGAAATGTCGAAATAAAACACTGGTAAACACACACATTCTGTTTTAAACGTGTCACTGGAAGTGCTGTTAGCCATTGCCTCCAACAATTTTCCACAACAGCCTTTTCAGCATCACAGAAGACCACAGCTTGCAACCTTTTATAAAACAAGACAGTTTATTAATTAGAGCAAAGAAAAAGGGTCAGGAAAGTGATCTCTGGCCGTGTCAGTTGAAAAAAATAAATCTCTGAAGCTGCTTGCTGCTGCAATAAGAAAGGCTGCTGCTGTGGGATCTGTCAATTATGCATTTGTAGGCCGGGGGCTTGTTGGGGTTTTTGTGAATTCATTACAACAGCAAAACCAAATTACCAGGTGGAAGTGCATTTCCTCACCACAGCTCGTGAAAATGGGAGTTGTGAAGCATTTGATTCTGGTCCTGTCAAAATCTATGGTGAGGTTTTATTAGCTTCAGCTGAACTGGGATTGGAGCAAAAAAAATGAGATAACTGATCATTGCAGGTAATAAGAAGTATAATGCTCTGCCAAATTATTTGCCACAATGCTGTTGCCAAACCCAGTTCAGAGTATTCTGTTGTTATAATGATGCTCACTTTGGTTAACTAGAATGTTTTAGTCTGATCTGCCCTCAAAATTTGTATTTGAAATTTGCAAAGCACAGCAAAATCCCTTATCATTCCTGAGATTACCAGCTGTGAATAAGATTAATTACCTGTAGCTTAATTTATTACCTGTAGCTTATTAGCAACACTACTTAAAACTTTAAATAAACCATCAAAGTAATTAAAAAACTCCAAAAACCAGCAACCAACCAAACTTTTCTCAGTCTCTCTAAAACAACCAAAGTTTTACTGCTGCTATCCTCTCTTGTTCCACATGGTATAGAGAACAGGAAGGAAGTTCTGGGTTTAAAAGCCATTTTCAAACACTTCAAACGTGGTCTTTCTACACTGTAAACTTTCTATACTGTAATCTTTCAATTAATTCCTGTCACTATAAATTTATCACTATCATTTCCACAATAAAGAACTTGCATATATTTTCCTCCCAAAAATCTTAAGCAGATTTTCTCAAATAACCTGCTCTTTATTTAGCTGTTTTTGACTATTTCCAGTCATTTCTGAGCTGTATAAACAATTACTTCATGCTATGAACATATTTCCTTCTACTCAGCTGTCAGAACATTTGGAATGCACTTGCCACTGGCTATATTTAATTCTAACTTTGATTTTAAGTGCTGCCATTTTTTAGGTGACAGGTAGCAATATTTTAAGCTTTGCTAGTCTCTATATTACTTTGCAAAACAACTTCCAAATAAACATTTATATAAATTAATCACCGTGAAAGAGAAAATGCTAATTTAGCCTGTGATTAAAAAAACTAAAAAAAAAAAAAAAAACCAAACCTCTGACAACTCCTTTGATTTCTTTTAAATGGGGTTGGTAACTCCATTTAAAAAAATATTTTAAATTAATGGTAACTCCATTTAAAGTTGGAGTTGCCCTCTTCCGAAAGCACTTAAAGGGGCCTTACCAGAAAAATGGAGACAAAAGTATTTGCAGGGCCTGTTGGGACAGGATAAATGGTAATTGTTTTTAACTGAAAGAGGGTTGATTTACACTAAATATAAGGAAAGTGGGTCTTTTTTTACCATGAGAGTGGTGAAACACTGGCTCAGGTTGCCCAGAGAAGTTTAGGATTCATCCCTGGATATATCCAAGGCCATGTTGGATGGGGCTCAGCCATGAAGGTGTTCCTGCTCATGGCAGGGGGTTGGAACTGGATTGACCTTTAAAATTCCCTTCCAACCCAAACCATTCTACTGTTATGGGATCCTTCATGCCCTACAGCACTTACTGGTACAGAAAAAGGGCCGTGGGTTTGTTCTCTTTAACATGGGCAATCTCTACTCTGGACAGCACCTTCCTGCTCCACTACTCCAGTTTAGCTGAGCATCTGAGCTTCTGAACCAGCAACTGCAGTCACTGAAGAGGGACTCTTCAGGGCAAAAGCCAACTTAACCAGGTGTTAACCCATCCATCTTCTTGATTTTTTGATATGCCCAAAAAATAACCCTTTCCCAGGAGTAATTAAGTAATTAATTACTCCAGCGAGGACCAGAACAGGCAAGCAAAGCAAGACAGGAAGCAGGAGTTCCTCAATTTGTATTTTTACAAATATTTATTTGGAAAACAAATTATTACAGATTTATCAATGATGATTTCAACCTGGAGTGGAGGCACACTTGATACAGCGTGAATGGATTTTCACAGAGAGGCAAGAGGGTACCAAGACACAGCAAATACGGAGCGCAGTGAATTTCACTAAATTCTGCCACTCTTGATTTACCCTCTGGAAAAAAATAGAGCTGTGCTTTTTCTTCCAACCATACAAAAGGAGCTGAGCTCCCCACAGACCACCCAAATCTCCTCCTACATTTGAACATCTAATGAAGCTTTTAAACCAGTCAACTGAACTGGTATTTGAAATGCAGCTGATGGGATAGATGGAGAGAGATGCTTTATTCTCATGAAGTGTCTTGGGATAACCATTCCTTCCCTCATTCCTGCTCTTTTCCATTGCACCTAGACTACTGAAACACTGCAGTAGTAGGGGCCGTCAGATGCAGGCTAAATCTTGCTGCCTAAATTCTGAGAGCCTCCAGGAGCTCACACTTTAAAGGGAGAAGGCAGACTTCAAAGCATCTGGAAAAATATTTTAGTCTAGAAAACTGATGGGGTTAAACATAAGTTTTGAAAACGGCCTCGTTTTAATTTCTGAAGCAGTGCCCACTTCATTTAAGAAACAAGAAACACCTCTGATTGCTGAGTAGTTTGAGCTTCAGTTTCATTTCTCTAAAGATCAGCAAGTACAGAATACATAAACATCCAAGACATCACATTAAACACCCAGCATCGATATCATACAAAAGAAAATATCTTCTAGTAAGAGTTAAAATAAAACACTCCCGATTAAAGATAGGAGTTTGTTCAAGATCAAAGGTTTTATTTAAGGTTTTTGGAGGTTTTTTCCAACATGTCATTGCACATTTCTCCCATTTAATTTCTCCCACTTACCTTGTACCAGTTCTGGTCCTTATTAGATCCTTTCATAAATCATCCCGTGAAAACACAAACAGCTTTCTCAAGAGTGGGTGGGGTTGAGGCAACACCAGTGGTGGCACCTTGGAAGGACCAGGAGGAGGATTGGGAACACAAGGGAAACAAGACCTTTCACCTCATTGCTGCATCTCTACCAGCTCCATCATCTTCTGTGGTGCCCGAAGTCAAGCTTCCATAGATCAACTTTAGCTCAATAAAACGAATTCTGAAGATTTTGCTTCATTTATTTGTGTGTATACTCAAGTTTTCAAATCAATGCACAGATCGATTTAAGAGAAGAAGTTCAAAGGAGGAGATGTGAGGTTCCAGGATAGAGTGTGCTCTTTGAAAGGCAGCACTCTCTTCCCTATTCACACTTATCCTAATGCCTAGCTTTATGTTTGAAGAGGCCACGTGCCAAATTAAATGCAAAATCTAATCTGTTAAAGCAACTGCACTTTTCTGCTTTGGTCAGAATCGCAATTACAACAACAAACAACGCAGCCAGTGATTAATAACAAGCCTAACCAAACTCATGTTATTACTGCCTATCTGATCTACTCCCTCATTCCTGCTCATGCAGGAAACCACAGGCTGGCAGCAGCCACAGCCTGCACAAAGGTGCTGCATCCAAGATGCGTAGCTGCCCAACAGTGCTCAACAGAAACTTATCTGCAGAATTCTTATCTGCAGAAATCTGATTTTGTGCACTTTTCACACTGTGTTAATACATCAGACCCAATTCAGCTTTGGCCTGAACTTCTTCACACTTCATCTGATTAGACACATTTAGTTATTTGATTGCTTTATTTTTGAACCGGTGCTTTTTGAAAAATAACGTCCTCCAAAACACTGTTTCCAAACAATTGTGAAGATTTGTTCTCTCAGCACAAAAATCCTTTAAACTTCTTTCCAGAGCTCTTGTTGACAAACTGAAAGCTGACCACTAGGATGTTTGTGTATGTTAGCACCCTATTTGCAATGCTGTGATAGTTCTAAAATAAAGTACTGTTACGTAATCCTTTTTGTCCACTTGCAACAACCACGCTGTAATCTCAGACTTGCACCATTAACTGCATGTTCTGCCTTTAACTGCTTTCGTCCTCCACCAACAGGTGAAGCTGCTGATCCAGCATGTGCATCTGACTTGATTCTTTTCAGTCCACCAAAAATTGCCCTAAAGCATACGAAGAATTCTGCTGCGAAGCCAAATTTACAGATTTAGCTAAAAACCTCTTAAAGGAAGAAAAAAAAAAAATAAATTTGGCACTTAAACGCAGAGGAAGAGCCAGAAGAAGACCACCACATGCTGCCCCATGCACAAGGACTCCCAGTGGTGCTGTCCTGGCATTTTGGCATCCACGACACCATTAAAGCTGTAACAAACCTCGTAGCCTCTGCATGGCCAGGCTTGTGCATCCCATCCTTCAGTGGAGCAGCTGACGCTCCTGAGGGACGGGCTGCCATCCAGAGGGAGCTGGCCAAGCTCAAGAGTGGGCCCCTGGAAATCTCCTGGGGTTTAAGGAGCCCAAGTGCTGGCTCAGGGCAGCCCCGGTGCCAGGTGGGAACGAGCAGACCCAGAGCAGCCCCGGGAGAGCCCTTGGGTGCTGCTGGGTGAGGCTGGCAGGAGGCAGCGATGTGTCCTGGAGCCCAGAGAGCAAATCCCAGCCTGGGCTGCACCCAGAGCAGCGTGAGAGCAGCTGGGGAGGGGAGCCTGCCCCTCTGCCCTGCCCTGCCCTGCTGAGACAAACCGAGCTCTGCAGCCAGCTCTGGCTCCAGCACAGCGAGCACAGGGAGCTGCTGGAGCCCCAAGATCTGCCCAGATCCAGGGATGGAGCCCAGGTATTCACCAAGATCCAGGGGATGGAGCGCAGGGACCCGCCAAGATCCAGGGGATGGAGCCCCAGGGATTCACCAAGATCCAGGGGATGGAGCCC
>VWZN01014371.1:18263-31070 GCA_013396955.1 Regulus satrapa
GGAAATACGGGATGTCTTATTGGCTTCGGGTTGCTTTTTTTGGATTGTGTAACTCTGCCAACTAAAACGGGTATTCTCCAGGCGGTGAGGTTTTTCGTTATCGCCCGCCTTTTATGTCTCTGGCTTGATTTATCTGCAGTTCCCATCTCGACGACGTTTAAAGGTAAAAGGGAGTCTCGGGTTAAAAATATCCCGTCAAAATAGGTGCGCTGATAGATGACTTTGCACTTGATTCTGAAAGTGGTCAGACGTGTCTGATAAGATTAATAGATTATCAAGTTAGAAGGACTGTTGCAATCATCTAGTCTGACCTCTTCATAATGCAGGCCATAGAACTTTTTTTTCTCTCCCAATCTGTGTTTGAAAATAGAGCTTACGTTTTAGAAGGTGTAGTTTAAAATTCTCAGTAACGTGGACAAGTGACTGATTTATATTTTATTTCTCATGAAGAGGGCTGCCTTTAGTTTCTGGCCACCGAGTCCTGTTTATAGCTTCGTCAGCTGAAAATCCCATTATACGTCGAGTATGAACTCTTCCTGACTTTAATCAATTTCTTGTTTTACTTATTTTCCTCAATAAAAAGAACATAATCTTTTGAAGTTTATTGCCAGAGATTTTTTTTTGTTTGTTTTTTTTCTACTTCAGTTATTCTCCCAGATTTCTTGTAGATTTCCTCCAAGTTATCCTCACCCTTCCTGGATTGCGTTTGAGATGCAATTAAGCCAATGTTAAATGAGATCATAGTCTAAAATGTACACTTTAGGAATCCTGTAGAAGAAGTGGCATGGAGAAAAGTCCCAAGACAAGCACCATGCAGGAGAGATCATTCGATCAATGCCCGCTGCCTATACCAATCAAATTAGCATTACTGCATCCCCGTATGACAGGGCAATATTTATGCCACACCTCAGGAAACAATGTGAGGAAGACCTCGGTTTAGTTCTTTGAAGTCTCATCTCCAGGTTCTGTACGTGGTGACAAGTGATGCGTATAAAATGTGTTGGCTGCAGCGTTTCAACTGTACCAATGACAGGGAAAATACTGTGAATCATGCTTTGTGCTTGAAATTGTCCTGAGCTGCCTTCTTTGGGTTCATGTCATTTGAATAAGAGTTCTGATACCCCGTCTTTGGTCAGATGTAAAGATTTGAACCGCGTTGGATGCAGTGATAAGTAAGAGTCTGGCCTTTGGGTGCTTTGTGGTTTCCTCTTGTTTGCCTTTGGGTGGATGGGGTTGCTGAGGAATTGGGATGGAAGAGTCACTGCCATCCCTGCCAAGGCGTGCAGCAGCCTGGAAGGGGATGGCGAAGGTATAGACGTGCTGTAAAGGAATCTGCTGTCCGTGCCCTCCGCTTGCCTTACAGATCACATCACATTTTTCCAACGTGCTGTTTTTGATTGTGGTTGACAGTTGTCATCTTAACAGCTGAAGCTGCCTTAGCCTGATGTTAAACTCAAAAACGTGCGTCGCGTTCATCTGGTACTTGCTGGAAAAGAATTCAGCCTTTAGGTGATGTAGGTAACAATATTTCATTCAAATTTCATAGTTGTGCCCGTGGCAGGCTGCGTTCCCTTTGTGTGGAGAGCCGTGTTCACAGTCCCAGCTCATCAAAATGATTTCTCCTCCCTACAAGCGTTGCTCCTGTCTTCCCTGCGCTTCACTTCAGCCATCTGGTTTTTATCCTGCTCTTTATTTCTTGCAGGCACTGTTTTGTCTGTGCAATGGCACTGTTCTTACCAACTGAAAGGAAACGTGTGCTGAGGTGTTGGAAGGTCCTTGCTGCCAGGCCTGCTTTTCACTAGCTGCTCCCGTGGGGCAGGAGGGCACGGTGAGCTGGGCATGGAAAGTGGGAATCACTGGGGTGGCTGTGTCCTCACACAGCCCCTCAAGGAATTCCTGGGGGGTCTGGGAGTGCGCTGCCCCTTTTGGCCTTTTGCTGCAGCTGTCAGCAAACCCTGCCTCTGTGCTTAAAGCCTCTTTTTGTCAGAAGCTGGTGAGCAGCAGGTAAGGGATGTCATGCTCACTGCTTGCTCAGGAATTATCAGAGAGCAGGGGACAGGTAATAGCGTGAGAGGCTGCTGTGATTGCTTGGAGAGAGACCTGGAGACGGGTGATAATGGATGAGGTTTCTGCTTGAGCCTCTCTGGCTTGGGGGTACTCCTAGGGTTTCCTTTGGAGAAGGGTTTTTACTAGTGGAAAGATCTCACTGTTCTCGTTCTGGTTTTACCGCAGCTCTGAACCCCAAATCTGCCCCGTGTGATTGAAGTCAGCCACAGTTATTTTGTTGATTTCAAGTTTATGTTGATTGCCACGGTCTCTTTATGCCTGGTAGTGTGTAACCATCTCTGCCCTCCCCAAACATGTGGGGTTTTATATCATTTAATTCAATGTGGTTCTTTACAGCAGATAGATAGCACTGACATTATGTTAGTGTGGCCCGGAACAGCCAATCTAAGATAGTTAGTTAACGTGATAATTCATTTGCAAAGTTACATAAACGGGAGACTTACACTTTTATGATAAGTGGTTATGATGGGTGTTTTAACTGATTTTTGCATAGCTGTCAAACTAATGCTTATTGTAACAGCTGTATGGTAATTGTGTTTTAGTTAAGGCTCAATTTTAAATTCTAATGGATTTTTGCGTAGCTATAGGAACTCTGTAAGTGCAGAGTGTTTTAGAAAAGCAGAGAACATTTTCTTTCATCAAATGAAATTGTTCTGAGAGGTGAAACCAATGTTTGTTGTTAAACACATTCTGCAAGAAGTTCCCTATGGCGCGCTATTTCAAGTGTTGAAAGAAAAGCTCAAAAATCTGGGAAGATACTTAGAACTTTTGTATTAAAAGGTACGGAATGATTGAATAAATTTTACAAACCTATAGAAAGATCACTTCTAAAATCTTACTAACTTTTCTGTCATAGCTTATATCTGAAACACTTATACATGTAAAATAAACACAGGTAGTCCATAGTATAGCGCAGATACCTTACAGGGACTTGCTGTATTTTATTGGTGTTCTTTTCTTTTTCTTTTTTTTTTTTCACCTGCATCCAGCACGCACTGAAATCACAGCTGTGGGAAGGTCAAAGACGGAATGAACAGAGAGGCTGAGTGCATTCCTGCTCTGTGTCCCATAACTTGCTTTTCCCTGGTGCAGACGTGCAACATTTTTGCTAAAGCTTCAAAATGAGCCAGCCAGGCTAGTTTGGATTTTACACACTGCTTACCTGTGTAAAGATTTAATGCCAGCTTTTACAGGAAAGATTTCAGGCAGCGTGTGCCACTCCGCTGCAGTGAGAAATGGTGATCAAGAGCTCTGTGCAAGAAGGAATGAGCTGAAACTTCCTCTCCTGAGGTCACCCACGGTGGTAGTGCAGATGTGAGCCCTTTCCCCTGGTGCCAACATCTTCAGCACGGGTTACAGAAGGAAAGGGGGGGTTGTATTCCACCACCCGTGCAAAAACTTTCAGTCCCATGTGTGTACTCTGCCTTTCATCCTGTTCACTTTAATCATGGGCGTGTTCACTGTATACCAACCGTTTCACCTTGCTTCTTACCTACTTTTGCCCACTTTTTATTTCTTTCTTGGAGTTGCTGCTGATTCTGGCATCGTGCAGGATGGAAGGAGGCCGTTTTTAGAAAAATTTTTGTTCCTATCAGGAAAAAAGCACCTGTGCCTGAGCTATATTTATTCTCAACCATACCAGGGCTCTTATAGAGTGGGTGTATTCTGCACGGATATCTTTGTTTGTTGCGTTTTGTTAAAGCTCTCACAGATTTGCATGTCAAGAAGTTACTTTGCATGGTGAGTGCCTATTCCATACATTAAACAAACAAAGAAAAGACAAACCAAAACAAAAGCAGTGAAAAGGCAGGACATTAATAGTCTCACTTCGGACTTTCCTTAGCAGCCTTAACTGTGACAAAAATAACTTTGAGCAGCATGCAGAGTTCAGCCTTTCCAGCACGGCATTTGTTGCCCTACCATGCAAGTGGCAGAGAAAAGGAAACTCTTTGAATTTTTAAGCAAAGAATTTTTAATGGGGTTTTTTTTCTTTCAGAGAGGACAGAACGTGTGGTTATTAGCTACTAGATTTACTTGTCTCACTGGACAGATTTCATTGGTTTTGGGTTTACTTCTGCTTGCTATTCTGTCCTTGTTACGTGGCCCCCTTTGTTTCATTGCCCTGGACTCACCTGGGACTAGGTGGGCACTTACATTCCTTGGAGTCTCCTCAGAACTTCTCTGATGAAGGGCTACAACAAGGCCAAGGAGCTCTTATTCCTGGATTTCTGAGCACTTGAAAGTTTCTTACTCCAAAACAATTCAGCAAGAACCTACATATGTTTGGACAAGCTTTTGCTTTCCCATATTGCTTTTCTTGTTTTTCATCTTCCTTCTACATGCCTGCCTGTGTTGCTTGCTTAGGACTTGGAAAAGTTTGCTTGGAAAAGCAACCAATTATGCTCAGCAAGGAAGAAGGCACCCTCAGGCATCCTTATCTTCGAGTGTTTACACAGCAGGATACTGAGGAGCATTTATTCCTTAATAATCCTGTAGGAGTTCTACTTGGGGCAGTCATCCATCTAGATTTCCTTGGAGATATCCCTCCTTTTTCAGCCCTGTGAGAAGAGTTTGGAGGGCTCCAGCCCTTCGTCTAGCATTTCCAGATGTCTGGCAAGTTTGTTCTGAGAGATTTTGGTCGCCCAGAAGGTGCCACCCAAAGGGTCACACACACCTGCGTGGTGGGCAGTGAACCCGTGTGTGCTGCCCTTCTCCCTGGCCAGGAAATCCCTCCCTGGCAGAAATATCCCACCTTGGTGCTTCCCACCACATCCTGTTTACTCGCTCTGCTCTCGGTGTCCAAAATTCCAGCGCTTAGACAGTGAATAATCCTCCCATCCCCACGGCCGGCCCGTTTCATTATGTCCTGCCCGCTCTGCCAAGAGCAGGATTTCTAATAAGTTTTTCTTGAACCCGAGCTCGTTTGCTGTGCAGAGGGTGATGGTGCAAAGCCAGCTCTGTGCTCTGAACGCAGCCGTGTGTTCCCTACCTTCGGCTGCTGGCCCTGCTAATAGTCAGCACCACTGGAGAGAGATGGGATTTTCATATTTGCCCCTTCAAAAAAACTCCCTTTTGTTATTGGTTTTAAGAGAGTACAGGTTTTTTCCCCAATTGGAGGATTTTTTTTTTTAATTTGTGCATGTGTGCTGTTTTGATCTTGATTAATACTTTTATTTGCATGGTCGTCGTGAAAGCTCAAATCAAGATCTGGGGCATATTCAAGGAATTTGTTTAATATAATGTAGTTTTTCCTGTCTACACGTAGCTGTAATTGTATTTCTACAGTTTTGGACAATGCATGTGTTCTGGTTGAAGCATTCACAAGCAACTGGGTTTATCTGGTGTTTTCAGCTAAATGTGGCAAATGAAATGATTGCCAGAGCCCGCTTTGCAAGGCTAAAAATGTAAATTTAAAATTGAAACCTATTTTAAAAATGAGGAGAGCACTTGTGAAGAGGTATAAGAGCTCAATTCAAGAGCTGTGCTGATTTTCCTTATAAACTTGCTTAATAACACCCTGTGATGCTTCCTTTAATGTAAAGGACTCTTTGCTGCTGTGTTTTATGTTGTTAATATGTTAGATCTTTCCTGGGCACACCTCCTAAATTGGGATGGAAGTGGTGTTAGTCATAGGATACCTCATGTTTTGAATCTGAAGGAGCTCCCATGAGCTGCTTAGCCCTTGTAGTGCTTTGTGGGGTGTGGAAAACACTCTGCTGGGAGGCTTAGAGCCCATTTAATGCCCCGAGTTTTTTGGCTGTGGGGTGGCAGGATGCGTGACCCCCGTGGGCTCCTCACAGGGGTGCATTTTAACTTCACAAAACCTCCTTTCAGTCCTGAGCTCTGGAGACTCCGTGGCGAGGGCTGTAAATCCCAGTGGGTTGTTGTCTGTGCTCGGGTGGTGTCCCTAGAACGAAGCTCAAGGTGTTTTCATGGGTTTTGGAAGATGGTTCCGGGTCTGGAGATGAAGGTGGCTCCGTCAGTGTACAGCACACGTGTACTTGCATTTCTTACCTCTTTCTGTGGGGAAAATCTCAGCTTCAACAACATCCTTTCCATAAAAATGGAAAAAGAAAGGCTTATTAAGAAGTGGGATAGCAAGTATTCCTCCAGTACCCTAAAGGGAAGAGTCAAGCTCGCCACGAAATGCGATGCTGTAATAACTGTGGGAGGATGAGGGTTGAAATGCAGTGCAATAGGTAAAAAGAATTGTAATTGTGTTAAGGCTCTGATGTGGCTAACCCACATCCTGAGATAACGCTCTGCTGATTTTCACATTTTGAAATAAAAATGTTGTTATTAAAAGTAATGGAATCTTTTTGTGTGTATCTCAGCTGTAATAATGCTGTGTGTTCAACCATTAATATTGGAATGATCTCGAGAAGAGTTTTGAATATGCCCCAAGTACACTTTTGACAGCAGAGTTAGCATCACGTATCAGAGAAAAAGTATTAGATTTCCATTACTGTCTGTTACAAAAACCTTTTGAAATTCTGAGTAAAACTCTAGAAGTATTTACAATTTTAAAAATCACAGCTATTCTCTTTATGCTGACTAAAGCAGAAGCTCCTTCATAGAGGGAAGAAAAGAGGATAAACAAACGTAGTGACAAAATCATCCAACATCTCAAATGGCAAGAAAATCAGATTGCAGCTCTTAGAGTGGTGGAAGCTACACAGACCATCGAGGTACTCCTGTTTCTGCAGGCACTGACGGAGCAGAAGCTGTCAGGGAAGACGTTTGAATCCCCAAAACACTGCTTGGCAAACAAATGCCTTAAAATTATTCCTGACACCGCATTCTAATGCAAATGGGGGGAGATGTGTTACAGTGCCTGGTTAAATGATACCGTGTTAATAAGGACATCAAAGTTGGTCTCGAATATTCAGAGCAGGAGAGCACTGCAAACTCCTTTCCAGACCTTGAAATCTTAAAACATGCACCTGGAGCTCTAGACTGATGTAGTAGAGTAGTTGAATTTTAGTTTATTTTTTGTAAGCTGCAAAATTCCTGTTAGAAAATTGTTTTCGGTTAAGTTACAAAGTTGTGGTTTTTTTGGTTTTTTTGGGGTTTTTTTTTTGTCAAAGCCAAGAGAAGCGGTTCCACATTTACCAGTTATGATTTTTTTTTAAAAAAAGTGTTAAATGTAGTGTATTTCAGCCCCAAATAACCTCATAAAGAAAGCTGATTTAGGTTGCATGCATTAAAAAATGACATAAAGGAGTTTGTCCAGACCCTTAGTAGTAACTGAAGTTGAAGCTTATAAATAGCTCGTTTTTTATCTGAATATTAGTTTTCACATGCATATTTTCAAGACAGAGTTAAACTGATTTTTTTGAAAACAGAATTAGATTGTCTTTGTTGTTAAGAACTCCACAGGTTACTTAATCCAACAAGCCAGCACTCGCACTCAGGTATTGGAGTCCCAGTGAGACTATTTTGGCTTTCCTGTTTTTCATTTTTTTAAGAGGATCGAGCATGAGGAGCTCACACACATTAACATGGGGGAATAAAAGGGAGATGGACCTTTTGTGTCATAAAATCTCTTTATTCCCTTCAGCTGAAGAATCACAAGAACACCATGAACTTCTGCTTATTGAGGCAGCTTCCCTGCATGTAATTTTCTACCTCCAGATCTATTTCTTAGAAGCTGCTTATCTCTGCTCCTAGAAAGTGAGGAAGTAATGAGTGTTTCCTCTGCGAGAACCTCCGGGCAATCCTTGGCCCACATTGGAGCTTCATTTTTAATGAGAGATTGCTGTGTTAGGGTGGGATCTATTCTACACTGCATCCAAAGTGTGTAATTGCATTAAAAGGAGAATGCTGCTCCTCTCTGGTGTGCACTCTGAGCCTGTGTTTTCCGTCTTTCCAAAAGCCGTCTGTCTTGAGGAATAATGTTAATAATATTATTTTTATATTACATTTCTTGTATATTATATACTATATTATTGTATACGATACATAATATTGTCTATGATACACGTATTTATATAAATATATACATGTGTATATATATGTGTATTACATCTACATTTAATTTATACACAACTAAAAATACCGACATCTATTTTTTTCTTGCCGTAATAAAAGGCAAATGCTGAAGATGCATCCTTTAAAACAATGCATTACATACCTTGAGTTTAGTTTTACAGATGATTTTCTTCTGATTTTTTCAGCACTGGACTTTATTTTTCAAGTAGCAATTCTTTTTTTTTTTCCTTTTGCTTCTTGTAGCGTGGGGGGAGTGTATCCGTGTGCAGGCACAAATAAATCTCTGTATTTTAAATTTTTAAATATTTTTAAATTTTAAAATACAATCACAAAAACGTTCCACCCCTTTTCCTTCTCCCCCACTTTGCTCTCAGGTCTAGGTTGCAAGGCACAAAACTGATTTCTGGGCTGAACAGACCATTTTATGGGGATATAATTCAGCATTGTGGAGTATAATTCAGCACCTCAGGACACGTGGACACTGCAACTGTTCTGGATTGTTAAACATTCTTTCTCTCCCTGCAAATATAATGTTAAGGTTTGTCTTGTCTTGTATAATCTAATGAGAGGATCAAGGGAATTAAGTGCAGGGAGTAGGCTCGTTTCCTATTTTTCTTGAACCTGCCAACATTTTCAGGCTTCAACCCAAATCTGTGCTTGCACTGTCTTCCCCCTCCCCCCAGAAAGTCCGTGGCTGGGAAACAGAAGTCAAAAATCACATATTGTATACATTTAAAGAATATTTTGCACTGAAATGAATTTCTGGGCTGAGAAGGCATTTGTTTTCCATTGGAATTAATTTCTGAAGCATTATCTGTTTCTGTTTTCTGTTGTCTTGAAGGGCTTTTTGTGCTGTGAAGCTTCCAGAAGTGTCTTGGGCGAGTTGGTGTTAAGTAGCAACTTTCTTCCTGGGCGACTCCTTCCTCTGCTTCTCAGGGCCATGGCTTTTTAAAAACACAAGATTAAACCCGTTTCTGCATTGAAGTCACCTACCTGTAACATTGCTTTTAAATGTTAATTTTATTCTGAGCTGCGGATAACCCCTAGATGCTGAGTTAGGTTCTAGTTTGACTGCAGCAAACAGGTACAATGTTTAAATGGCCTGTATTAAATGGCCATTTTACATCTGTATTTAATTCAAGTCATGTTTTCCAGTAATCCTCTGCCGTCCTTTTTCCACGAGATGTTGGAGTAAAGGCAAAATAACGGAGTATTTAAGGAAAGTAATAAATGTTGTATCTAATATTAAAGCAATCCTAATAACTGTGTGCTTGCCAGCAGGTAATACAACCTGGAACTGCGTTTTACACGCTTAAAATCAAACACAGCGGACAAAAAGAGATGTAAACTCCATGTCAGTTTCTGCATCGTACATTTAGGATGACATTTTTAATATTTAGAAGGGCGTTTGTTGGTTTTATGGCTTTGCTTTCTGTCTCCAAGTGGAATTTGCTGTAGCACATGAGTAGCTGGCTGGAGAGAGACTCCTTTGCCAAATGTCTGAGCTGTGGGATAGACAGGGAAACCTGAGTGCTATTTCACATACACCTCAAGTAAGATAAAACACAAAGAGTGAGTTCAAAGGTATTTTCTTGCCACGACGAGGCCATCTCTGTTCTTTTTAACCTCCTTTACGGTGATTTAATTAGAGGGGGGGGTGCTGTGTCAGAGTCATCTCACAGGAGCTCTTGTTTTCAGTAAGGCAAAAAAAAACCCCGAGATCGGATTTCCTGCTCTGCCTCAAATCTGATGCCTCGTGTGTGCACGCTGGCTTGTCGCCTTTTGTTGTTGGGGTTTGGTTGTTTTGGTGTCATCCTGGGCTTTCAAAGCGCTCCCTGCGTGGTTTCACCTTGTGGGGGTTTCTGTAGCAATTTTCCTATATAGGAGAGGCAGGACAAAGGATTGCATCCAGAAGGGAAACCCAAAAGTTTCCCTAGTACTTGAATAATTGCTGTTACTAAACGAAACACCAAATGCAGAATCATCAATCTGTCGAAAACCTTAAAAATTGCTAAGCTGCAGTGAAAATTTACCTAAAAAAAAACAAAGTAGAAAGATGAAAGAATTTACTTAATACTCACTGAAAGGGGTATCAGTACAGGGAAGAGGGACAAAGATACCTATGTAAAGCACTTATTTTCCATTTTCTGTGTTTTATTCTGGAAGGATAGCAAGAGAGCAAGGTTATTTGAAGACATTAAAAGAAATAAAAAGACTTACTTGAATATCCAGTGTTTATTGCAGCTAAATTTTGTAAAAAAACGATACTTCCGTGTGAGTTTGAAGTTGCAAAATCCCTCGATTGTGTGGAGCATCGACCTGATAATTGTCTTGGCAAGTGAGGAGGGTGCTGAGAGTGCAGTGGGACTCGATAACCTTCTGCAGATGGAGACCTGCATTTGTGTGGAAATATGGGAGTGCAGAATGCTTTGAAAAGAAACGATCGTGAGAATAGCAGTGCAAACAGATGTGTGAAGGGTCGGCTCCTGACAGAGCTAACCCGGGCTAACAAAAAGGAGTTGTAAATCAAGGCTGGAGTATTTCAGTAACGATGAAGCGCAATGGCTGTACAGTTTTCTTCCAGAAATTTTACAGGAGAAGTAACAATCTTCTATCAGCCCGGCTGATGTAGGTGAAAAAAAATCAGATTGCTGCTTGAGTCATTTCACTTTCATTGTCATACTCGTTTTTTGATTGCATTATTGCAGCAGTGACAAATACTGATAACTCTTTACAGGAGATCTCTTACATTTAATTTAGTAATATTTCTCTTTGCAATGAAAAAAACTTCAGGGGGGACGGTTTTCCAAGTACTATTTCCTAGCATTAATCACTCCACTGTGACAATGGAAGTGGGAAATCACTGTGATAATCAGTGACAAGGGCCATGAGCTTTTGGAACTGTGGATGTTTCTTCAGTAACTTATCTGACATTTCAATACAAGTAAGAACTCGCAGGATTGTAACAAACTTCCAAACAAGAGCGCACAGAGCTTGGGAGCCAGCAGGGTATTTGCCATGCTGGGTGTGTTTTTGATATGGGAATTAAGTGCTGTGTAAGTTCATCTGTTTAGAAGTTAAATTTTATAAAAAAGAAACCTTAAGGCAGTAATCTCTCAGATTGCCGTGCTTGTTTAGGATAAGCTTATGTAAACTGAAGGCATATATGCAAGGCTTTTTGAGATAAGAATCTACATTCCAGCAAGCAGTAATTATACAATAAACAATTAACTGTTCAAATAAATACAGTGTTTTTTTATTGAAAGACAGATTCATTTTTGAGGTTGCGGTTGCATTTACGATGAGCTGGGAGTTTGTATTTTAAAAAAAGCACCATCCTAAACTTAGAGTGTTCTATAAGATGCCTATCCTTACTAGAATTTAGAGGTTCTGGTAATTAAAAGTGTTCCTGAGTGCTGAAGTGTGGAGGTTGTTTTCTATCCCAGTGCTAATTCTAGCGTCCTTCTTGTCAGAGTCTTTGGCCAAGTTTGTTTTACAAGTTCCTTTTATTTTCCAGAGTGATCTGTCTCTGGTCTGCAGCCTTGGGTGTTAGGCTGTCTTGTGGTATTTGTGTTTCTGCACCTGCCCTTTGCAAAAAAAAAAAAAAAAAAAAAAAAAAAAATTGCTGATTGTAGAGAAGTGAAGAGTGGGGGAAATTAATCACAGTCTTCACCGAACAGCCAGAATAAATAGAAATTTAAAATAAATAATAAAAGCCAAAACAAACAAAAAAAACCGCCTCACAACAAATTTATTAATTTCCAACATTTTCAAGTGGTCAGTTCAAGTAAATCAACTTTTTGCTGATGACCTTTTCCTTCACAATTAAAGAGGAGGAGGAATGAGGTGATAGTGCTTGGTATACTCGACTGGGTTTGGGGGTCTTGCCTCATCTGGAAGAGTTTTTGCTGCCAAGGAAAAAAAGAAAAGGAAGTTGTGCTGCTGTAGGACTTGAGAGTTTGCCTTTAAAACGTGCACGAAAGAGAAGTCAGCACCACGTACTTTTATACAGGTAAAAGCTTTAAGGAAGCTTGCAAGAAAACCTAAATACAACCAATGGCTGTTGCAGGAATGTTTTCACGAGCTCAGCATTTTTGTGAGTGAGGGTAATTCTTGCCAACAATGCATGCACTGCCATGCTTCAGTTTAGAAACTGAATTTATTTTCTCCTGCAATGCTTTTTTATTTATTAAAAAGACCTGAAGAAAGCTTCACGTCTCTGAAGTTCTGTTTTGTTTTTTTTTTCCCAGCTATGCAAGTTTGTTCAAAAACCCCAAACCACCTTAACTTCAAAATTTTTCCTGTGAAAATACTTTCATTTCAATGGACTTTATTACTTAAATAATGTTGTGCGTGTACAACACTGTTGATTTTTTTTTTTCCTCTGGAAGTAATAGAAAGTGTTTAATGCTGTAAATAAAAAAATAACCTTCAGTGTCATGCAGTCATGTCTGCCTGNGCTGTAAATAAAAAAAATAACCTTCAGTGTCATGCAGTCATGTCTGCCTGTTGTCCATAGCAGTGATGCAAATAGTTAGATTTCAGTCAGCATATAATAGAAATCAGTTGCTGATGCACAGCGTAGAACTGCCCAAAGACCCATCATCCTCTACAGCATCTGCTGACTCTCAATTGAGGTTTGGCAATTTCTCTAAATTGCAGTTATTGCTGTGAGAGGTGTTAAAGTGCTAGACAACGAGCACAGCCGGGAAAAGCAGTGGCTGACGTTCTTTTTTTCTTTTTTTTTTT
>VWZN01014371.1:31082-63166 GCA_013396955.1 Regulus satrapa
ACAGTTGGTGAGGTTTTTTTTTTTTTTTTTTTCTCAAAGGATTTTGGTTCATTCTTCAGGCTTGTGCTGTAGCCTGGCACTGCTGACTGTAGAGCATTGCTGGAGTGGAAAATCCATCCCCTGCTAGCGCATCTCAGGCAGGAGAGTCCTGCCCAGACAGGCTCTCGCTGGTTCACGATGTGTGCGGGTCACAGTGCTCCAAGAGGCTCATCTGGCTCCTCTCAGCTTCGTGAAAACGAAGCAAACCCAGCCAGGCTGCCAGTTTTTATATTATTTGGTGTCTTCTGTACAAGTTTCCCATGATGTCATGATTCCTGGCACCGAGAGTTTGGTTTTTTCCTTCTGCAGAGTGCCTGCCCCTCATCCCTGAGGATGGAAGATAAGGGAAGTCTCCCTTACACACAGGGTTTTGTTGTTTGGGTTGCTTTGGCATCTGTTTGCACTGGAATTTTGAAATGAAAGCAGTTTCACATGTGCACTGGAGTAAGGAGCAGCTACCCTGTAAAACTGGTGTCCAAAAGGCAAGAAAAGAAGGTGGTAAAGGGTTCCTTGGTCATGCTGGTTCCTTGGTGGTTTTTTCCCATTTGACAGGTGCCTTGCAGAGCAGAGCAGACTCTGGGGAAGCTTGAGAGCTTGAGGGTTTTGTTTTTGCTTCCCCCTCTGTTTTCTGCTTTTTTAAACTGGGAATCATTAGAGCTTTTGGCAAACTCCTAAGGTTGCTTGGTGTTTAGATTGCATTTATTTCTTTCCTGCGTTATGGGTTTTGCACAGACCCAGACAATGTATATTTTCAGTTTGCTTCCATTAAGCCTGATTGAAACATGATGTTAATTTAGGTGACTCACTTAAAAATGTTAAATAAAAGCTGTGAATCATTAACTTGCATTTAATGCTCGGAGGTTTGAGGATGGATTCATCACTTGGTAGTGCTTTGACTGTCAATTTTATTTAACTGTGCCAAAAATACCAAAATCATTTTAAAAACCCATTGCTTCCACGGCTTCATAGTCGTTCCAGGCTTTGAATTAAATGAGGTCCTGTAAGTTTTAATGGACTTTAAAATGGAAATAAAAGCGGGCATGTATTCATAGTGATCTGCTTTGCAGACTTTATGTCAGTAAATCATTACAAAAAGTGTCTCGTGAATGTTTCTTACAGTTGAACTCTGTCTTTCTGACCTGGTCCTTTTTAAACTTTTCTGTGATCAGCTTTAATTTTTGTAAGGTTTTCCCCCACCCCCATCCTCTGGCTTTTTAGGTTTCAATAGTACTTTTTTTTTATCTGCTTAACATTTTTTGTGATCCCCTAGCAGAACTCCATCTGATCTGGCTTGTGTTTTCCCGTATTTCTGTAACTTCTCGGCTCATGATTGAAATTTCATAATTTCGTTCTTCCTTCCTATGGCTGTGCATTTTTGTTAATGATGTTTAATTTCTTCTTCAGTTTAAGCTATGGAGGAGGACATTCATCCCATTCAGAAACAGACCTTCACAGACAGACATACACAGCTTCTCATCAGCTTCCTGGATACTCCACTACACAACACCCTGCTGGTAACTGTCCCCTGTCATGAGAATACTGCTTAAATAGCTGCAGAGGAAAAAAAGAAAAACAAGTCAACTCCTGTAATATAGATAATGGTTAATGAATTTTATCATCAAAGGGAGTTTGTCGTGTAAGTGGCGTTAGAAAAGCCGAGTGTGTAGCAGCAAGGTAACAGTTTGTAGTTTTTAGCAAGATGGTGTAAGTAGAAAGGAAAATATAAAGGCAGGTTATGCTTGGTGTCTTGTTTGTAAGCATTATATTTGACAAACTCTTAATGATAGGTTTTAAAATGTGTACTGACATTCCAATTTACAGTTGTAGCACTGCATAACAGCTAAACACAGAAAAATCAGTGTGCTGTACATTGTGAATGTTTCATTGGGTGAGTTTTTTTTTAACGAATTACGAACTTATTTCTTTGTTATTTGATTTTTCTTCTTTGAAAGTCATCTGAATTAATCTGTTTTGTTTCATTTCCCTCCACTATTCTCTAGGTCTTTCAGGAATTTTTGATACCAGTATGCACAGTGCTGGAGGTAACACTAAGGAAACTTCTTCAGTTATGAATTTTCTCTCTGCTATTGAGTCTCGTACTGCTCAGGCAGTCTCTTCAGGATCTACCCTTTTACCGCAATTCAGGGCTCCTTCCTGGCAGACAGGTGAACGTTTTCTCTTGAAATTAAATTTTGTCATTGTTATATTGAATGTTTGGGACGATTTGAAACCAAAATATTCTGGAAAGGGCTGCATGTTTTCTATCTCTTTTACATCTCCAGTATTTTAAAATATCAAAATCAGTGAAATTACATTAGCATAATATTCACGTGAGCAGAAGTTCTGGTGGTTTAGAAGGAGTTTAGGTGGACGGGGTCTGATTTTTGTCTGATGAGTCAAATTTGTTTTCCCAGCTTTGTTTGGAATTAGTCTCACTATAAGCATTTTCAGGCACACTTACCTGCACCTCCTAGCAAATCTTTCAAACTCTGTTCCCTCTGATGGCTCTTCTGTGATGTCAGCCCTAAAAGTCTATGGGCAGCTCTGGCCCCTTTTTACACAGGAGCAATGAGCAAGGTGTTCTCAAAAAGAAGGCCTGAGGTGCCTGTGACATGGAAAAAAGGGCTCCAATTTACAGCTAAACAAACGTGCCATCTCTTTTGGCAGACTGACTGCCTTCCACAAACCTCCCCCATCTGTCAAGCCTTCTGTGCAGAGCAGGAAACTGCAGATTTTGAGCTCACTCTAGACAGTCACACCGAGATAAGTGTTGCTACTGCATCTGTGGGTAGCTTCAAGTTCTGGTTAATCTTACGGAGTGATTGTGCAGCTGTGCAGTGAATGGGATCTATTCACTGATCTGGCAGAAAATGTTTGAGTGGCTTTTTCTTCCTTTGGTCGGGATGTATCAGCAGGCTGATCTGTGTCTCAGTGCAGCTGTTCTGATTTGGGGAGGAGGCACAAGGTAGCAGAGTGGAGCAGTCCTTTTGTTGGCAGTTTGCACTTGTTCTCTTCAGGGCAATGTGCAGCTGCAGTCTGTGAAGAGCTCCTCAAAAAGTTGAGAGTAGAGACTGGCTTTTAACTCGCTCTTGACAAAAGCAGATACGTGGGAGCGCAGATGAAGATGTACATTGTTAATCTGGCAAAAAAAAAATCTGAAATCAGCTGTGAGTTTAGAATTATGATGACCCATCCTCGCATCAGAATGGCAGCTGGGAAGAAATCTCTTTTTCTTTTTGCCCTGGCATTTTCTCCATTGCAGCCTGCCTAGCAGCGAATGGTGAAGAATGGGGAGACTTGCTGAGGGTCGGGTTTGGTGTTGGTACCAGTGATTGAGAGATTTCTCAGTTCTCATTACTAAGAACTCTTAATCAGTAAGCCCATTTTTTAATATTGCCCGTTCTCCGAGCTTTCTGTTGTCCTTTAATTCTTTTGCTGCTTTTCTGTAACCCTCGATCCTCCCAAGTGTCTTTGGAGAGCTTTGTCTTCTCCAGACTTTTCTGATGAGGGAAAGCAAGAGTTCTACGTTCTGCAAGGTGACTTTTTTTTTTTTTAGAAGGGTTTCTTACTCTGGGATTTTCTCCAAACCCCCAAACCGCTGATTTTGGGGAGAAAAGAAGGACGTTGTGTTTGTTATATTTGTCCTTCCAAGTGTTCCTTTGATCTGTGGGTTGTATTATCAGTGTTCTGGTTTCTTTGGGTAGTGAGGGTGTGTCTGTGCATGCAGATTAGTACCTTTGCCATGCCTTTTGTCTGCTCCTGAACAAATATTAGGATATAAAGCCCAGTTCTGCCATAGTAGTGCTTCTGTGACTGGCTCTTGTCTGGTTGAAGAAGTTACGAGTGTATTTGGAAGGGTTTTGATTTATGGAAGAGAAAGGTAAAATACAGGTCAGATGAGAAATGAACATGTGCAGTTAAAACAGGTTTAAATTCTTGCCTTTCTTTGATGCTTCTGGATGGCCCTTCCTTTGTGTTAGCAGTAGGGATCAGCAAAAGGGAACCCACTTGCACGTGATGCTGCAGTTTTTTAGGACAGGGGGGAAAAAAGTGCATTAAAAACATTGCTTATGCTTTCTCACGCAGAAAGAACTTATTGTTGACTAATGAAAAATACCTTGGCATTCCTTCACTATCACATCTCTTCATATCAGTTTGTCTTGGGCTGAAAGGGAGAAACAAAGAATTTATTTCTCAGCTTCACCTGAAACTTTAAAAGCAATTGTATGATTAAGTTGCAATCAGCTTAAGAAGACTTACTGTATGGCAAAATGAAATCTTTTTTTTTAACCGAAGTATTTGCTTCAAAACAAGCTCTATTTACTGAGAGTTTTTGTTTATTCTTAAATGATGCCAAGCTAAAAACTGGTTTAAGTGTGCAAGAAGAAGCAAAAAAGGTCAAACCATTCCACTGATATTAATTTTTTCTGATTTGCATACCCTGGTAAATTTCCCAGAGGAAACTGATTCCTTTAGAAGAATGTTAAGCCTCTCTGGGAGTAAACTTGCCTTCTTTGCTTTCCTTGGTAGACTTTGGAAACGGTACACAAACTGCACCGGTGTCTGCGAGTTCCAGGGTGAAATGCACTGAATGATATGGATCACTGCTCTAAGCCTCAAAGCTTGCAAGGGAATTTCATCCTCCTCTTTCAGCTGGAGTAGTGCATTCTGTTGAGAAATCTCGATTAAGCCAGGATGTCATCCCAGTGGCTGGATGCAAATAAGAAATACGCTTTTCAGTTGGGTAGTTGCTGCTGCAGCGTGCAGATAATTGCTGTCTGTGGGTCTTTGGGACTCTCACTTCAGAAAGGATACAGATTACATTTATTGCTTGTACTGAAAGTCAAACCCCTCCTTTAAGAAAATGAATTGCAGAGTGTATAGATCATTAGCTATTTCACCGTGTGCCCTGAACTGTTTTCCATAAAGTGAGTTAAAAAGTTATTGGTGAGGGTAAATCCAGGAGATGGGATTGCTTCTTAAACTGCGTATGTATTACAACTGCTAAGGTGTCATTTTGCCTTTTTACTGTCTATTAAAGGTGGCCAGGGCTTTTGATCAGTTTACTGTGACCTTCTTTTTAAACGGGAATAAAAATGATAGTGCTTTCCGTTTCAAAGCAGAATTGATCTCGTAGTTTTGGTTTTTTTTTAAATCAGTTTGCATCTTAAAGATAGGAGGTTTTCCTGCAGGTATAGAGTTGGGCATTCTAAAAAAACCCTGCACTTCCATTTTGGAAATTACCCAGGATAAGTGCCTCCCTCTGTATATTTGGAGTTTTTTTAAAGGGTGGTGATTCTAAAGAACACTGTATTAGTAAGTGCTGTAAGAGCTTGCAGTGAAATGACTTACAGAAACGCAATGTTGTAACTTGTAAAGCTCCCTTATGCTCCTTTTTCCTTCTTGTTTTGTTTTTGTTTTTTTTCCAGGTATGCATTCCTCGACAGCCACAGAACTCTTCGTTACTGGAGCTTTGCCAACCTCTGGAACATTTCCACCAACCTCTGCTCTGTCGGCGTATCAGCATCCCAACACCTTCAGCAGCAGGAACTTCGCTACTACCCCTTCTCTAACTCTTCAAGATGCTACTTTCAGCGCTACATCCAACGGCCTCTTAAGCACCCACGATCCTTTGTTACAGATTAAAACATCCCAGGGCACCGTTCCAACTGCTTTGACCTTCGAGCGTCTGGGCAGCTCTGTCCTGAGCAGCAGCGTCCCCCCCCAGTCATCCACGTACCGTTCTGCTCAAGAATCTGCGCCCCACCTTTTGCAGCCTCAGTTCAGTTTGTTGCCTTCGAGCCTTGGAGGAGCCCAGCAGGTGTCTCAGGCCTACAGCACGTCTGTCTTCACTGGTTCCACCGCTTCCATGGACAGAGCACTTCAGCGAGAATGTAGTGTTATTAAACACCACCAGCGGCCTTCGAGCACTCAGCCCGTGCAGCCTCAACTGCCCGTTTCCCAGCATTCCTTACACAGCTATTTAACCAGTACGAGTGCAGTGAACTTTCAGGACACGTCCAGGCACTCGGCGTTGTCCTGCAGTCCCGTTGGAGATGTTTCTCAGGTGAGCAATGGAGGACCACAGCAGAAGGCTTCCCAAGTCACGGTGGAACTCGCTCAGTCGTACACGTCCGCCATTCCCTCGCCCGGTTTTCCGTCTGCTTCCACTGCAAAAGTGAAAAACTGTTCCATGAAGCAGCCTCCGAGGTCAACGAAGACCCCCAAACCTCAGAGCGTAGCTCCTACCGTGCAGACACAAAGCTATGCCAAAACTGCACAAAACCAGAGTTCTGTCATTACAGGCCAAGCACAGATCTATTCCACAGCACAGCTCCCCAGCCTCTTGTCGGTCAGTCAGTCCCAAAATTACGTTTCGTGCCAGGCCCAGAATGTGCCACCTGTCAGCCACTCGCAGGATTTCTCATCCAGCAAGGTTGAGAAGCTGCCCTCGCTGTATAAAACATTGACTTTTTCCGGGCAATCACAAGCTATTACTTCCGACAGTCAGACTCTCAATTACTCCTCAGAGGAACAGGTTTTGACCTCAGTTCCAAATGAGAACTACTCTGGGCAAATGAGGGAACTTTCTTCGGTCAGCCAAGCTCAGAGCTACTCTTCTAGTCACTCTCAGGGTTTATCTCCAGTTACCCAGTCCCAAGTTAACTTTTCATCTCAATCACAAGTTTTAGCAGCTGTCAGTCCTTCCGAAAGCTATTCTTCAGGGCAGTCTTTAACGTTAACGTCGCCTTCTCTTTCCTTTAATGCCTCTCCTCGGGTACAAACGCTTCCAGCCTCGAGTCCTAATCAAAGCTATATTTCCTTACATTCTTCTCAGAACTCTCAGTCACAAGAATCCTCCTCTCCGCAGTCTCAAAAGTTTCTGCCGTCTGTCCAGTCTCCTTTTGCATCCCCGGCTCACTCCCAGACGCTGCAGAACAACAACAGACCTTCCTCAGAAACGAAGTCCTACGTTAAAAGGAAGTCTGACTCTAACTTGTACGCCTCCTCGAAGCAGGAGGAGGAATTAGCAATGCAGGACATGCAGGCATTGCAACAGCAAGCTACTCTGGAATCTTCCACTCAGAGCCTAACGGAGGAGGAGATCAGCGCTCAGGATGCATCCTACAGGGTCTCAAAAGCAAACGACAGATACTCTCAAAGCGTCATCAGAAGCAACTCTCGTCTCGAAGATCAGGTCGTCGGACTTGCTCTTCAAGGGGCGAAGAAAGATGAAAGAATGGTCGGCTCCGTGGAGCAGCTTTCCCAGCACATTGGCCATATCAGCAGCCTAAGCCACGATATCAAAAAGACAGCGAATTTAATGCGGACAGCCCAGGGGGCCGTGAGCGCCAAGGAGCTGAACCAGCAGCATTCTCTGATGCATAAGGTACACGAAAGTAAAGCTCAAGAGCAGCAGGGCCAAGTCATCAGCACGGCAGCGCAGGTTCAGCCCCATGCTTTGAGACACGGCCACCAGCTGTGCTTGCCCGGCGCGCAGGTGCTGCTGGAGCCAGCGTGTGACCTGCAGATTCTGCACCAGTCCATCCTGCAGTCGGGCTTAGGACAGGCAAAGGCGTCGCCCCAAGTGCAGAGGATCCAGAGTCCCCAGCAGGTGACGCATCCCTTCCTTCAGATGGACGGTCACATCGTTCAGAATAACGGGGCTCATTCTCAGCAGCAGCTTCACGGTCAGAATTCAGAAGTCATGAAAATGGACATCTCTGAGCCTTCAAAACCGCTGCAGCAGCATTTGGCAGCGAAAGATCATTTCGCTCAGACGAACCAACACGATGCGAAGAATCAGTTTGTTTCTCTTAGTTCCATATGCTTCCCCGAGTCCATACTGCTCAGCGATGAGAGGAATATATTATCCAACGTGGATGACATCCTAGCAGCAACAGCAGCAGCCTGTGGAGTGACGCCGTCGGACTTTGCCAAATCAGCTTCTAACGAAGAGGAAATCCAAACGGTTGAAAGCGGCGAGGAGTCTAAAACACAGTTCCAGTCGTTGGATTCCAGACACGTGTCTTCTGTTTTCAGTGCCTCACCTACTGTAGTTGGAAAGCCGGCGAGCAGAAATAATATTTCTCTGAATGGAGGTCAAATCACTCTAAATCTTACCCCAGTGTCAACAATACAGACAAAAACCGTGAACCTGGATCAGCAGCACCTCGAAACTCCCGATCCGAGCGCGCCCATAAGAATGACCTCTCCCGGCCTCGGCGCTGCTCAAGAAGAGCAGGATGCAGCTCAAGTGAAGAAACAATCCAGCGTCAGCCACGAGTCTGAGGAGGACAACGACGCTCCCGCCGATGGCGCGCTCAATGCGAGGGACGCCGAGTTCGTTTCCAGCGGGAGGAGCCTGAGTGAGGAAAGTGCTGCTTCAGAGAATGATTTTAATGGGGGTGGTGACGACGGTACAGGAGCGGGTAACCAGTCCAAGGTCGCGTTGCAGCCGCTGTCCGTGCCCCAGAGCGCTGACGGAGCCGTTCACAGAGCCGAAGAGGAATGCCAAGATTTAACTCAAGGGAACCTGCAGAAGAAAAAAAGCAAAGGAAAAAGCCAAAACAAAAACGCTGCGGAAGATGACAGTGCAACTCAGAAACAGGTAAAAAGGAGTGGACAGTGTAAACGTCAAAATTCAAGAGGAAATGATTCGTGTTTCACATACTCTTCTCCTGTTTCTGAAGGTTGTTATGACACTTACCAGCATCAGGAAAGAATGAGGCAAAAAATTAAAGAAGTTGAAGAAAAACAGCCTGAAGTCAGAACAGGATTTATTGCATCTTTTTTAGACTTTCTAAAGTCTGGGCCTAGGCAACAGTTTTCCACTCCAGCTGTACGAATGCCAAACAGGACTAGGAGACCAGTCACACAAATAGTCCGTGCCCCTTGCCTGCAGCCCTCTGCAAAGCCTCAGCCAGCAGCAGCACCACCACCTGTGGCTGCTGAGGTCACTGGAGAAAGTCCTACCAAAAAAGCTGACGAGGAACTGAAGAAAAATTTAGAAACGTTGCCTTCGTTTTCTTCTGATGAGGATGATTCTGTGGGTGGTAACCATGATCTGCAGAAGAGCATCTCTACTGCATTGTCAGCCCTGGATGAAACATCTGACAAAAAGATCAAATCAGGTAAAATGGTTACTGAAGTGCTTGTGTTGAAGGAGATTTTTTGTAGCTGTTGGGGCAAAAAAAAAAAAAAAAAGAATGATTTTATCTCTCTTCAGGTAAAGGTTTTGATTTGGTTTGGTTTTGGCCACAGTTAAGAGTTTTCTTCTAAAGGTGTATTGGCTATGGACTAAAATAGTGTTTTCCACAATTAGAAAAGATGTAAATAAACTTCTTCATGCTGCTTAAGTAAGACTAATGCCAAAAAGTTATTTTAGCCTGGACTTGGAATAATGTGTGTGTTCTCTTCGATTCTGGCTTAAAATACTAAGTATGATTTTCATCCGGGAACATCAACAAAACACGTCAGAGGTTCTAAACCTATTTCTCAAAAATTCTAGCAAGAGAAGATGTTAATAATTTCCATCAGCATTTTAACTGATGCTGCTTTGTTTTGAATTACTTTCAGCACACAAAATGTTTTTTGCCTAGACAGGTCTCTTCAGTAAAGACACTTTTTTTTCCCCTCTGGTAAGCAATTAGAAACTATCCAGCCAATCACATAATTGTACTAATTCCAGAGAAGTACCGTGGTCTTCCAAAATAATCACAGGGAGAAAATGAAACATTTCTTTAACTCTTCTCAGGAATCACAACCCATGACCCGTAAGCTGATTCTTAACAAGAGAGAATGAAGTAATGGTTTCCCTTTTTAGATGAAAGGAGAGAGGGAGTTTTTTGGTTGGTTTTTTTAACCTCTAGGTGTGACATGATTTGCTAAAAAATGCATAGCAAAATTAAACTTGAATTGTAATAATCACACCTAAGATACTGGAAAAATATTGCAGAATACGTGAGACGCTGAACAATACTTCATCTTAATTACAATTCTGGGGTTTTTTCCGTGGCTATTTCTATGTCATTATGTTATGTACATCCATTTCCAAAAGGCTGTTAAAGGGGGTGAAGTTCCTTCTGTGTCTTTCAGTTGAATATATATTTCAAACAAGAAAGCAGTGGTTGTTTTTCTTCCCAGAAAGCTGAAATCTGAACACTGCCATGGTGTGAGCCTCTTGCTGAAGTTTGTTAATTTTAATAAGCCATTTCTGTGTACAATGTCCAAAGAAATATTTCAAATGTTTTGGGGTTTGTTTGTTTGTTTTTTTGTTGGCTGAGCATTTCCATTAGTGTTTTATTTGCAGTGATTTCTTTGACAATATTATTGTATCTCCTTCGTTATCCGTAAGGATGTGAGATTCATGTCACAATTGCTTCAATTCACCTCCCTGTTTTGTGACACGCAAGATTGTTTGTACAAGATGCTTAATTGCATAACTGCTTAATTGCTTAACGACATCTTTCTTTCTTGCTGGTGTTTTGCGGGTTTTCTAGCAATTCCCTCTTTTGTCTGTTTCTGCAAATAAATATAGACAGACAAATATTAAAACACAGTCTTTTGTTGATAGTATTAAGTAGTCCGTGTACCTTGATCTGCTGTTCTGACAAATATGTAAATATACCTGGGCAATTAATAATGGTGTGTCTAATTAAGGCTTTCAGAGCTCTCTCTCACTGAAGAAATAGAACATATTTGCAGTAGTGTGAGGTGAGGTATTTGGAAGAACACATTTCAAATTAAAATTTTACTGAGTAGATGTAATGAATCTTCACTTACTTGGTTTATAGCTTTTGGATTGACACATTAATTTGACATTTAACTCATTTGTTTGGAGTCGCTTGTGTTAAAATATGTTACGTTATCTTTTCTATAGCTTTTCAAGTGAAAAAGTCAACAATTAGCAGTGATTGTACCAAAACTGTAAAGTGCTTTAAGTTTTCCTGAGTGATACTAGGAATTGTGTTAGAGTTAATATAACTTGATTTCTTTTAGATCAGCAAGTCAGTGTTAAAACTAATACGCATAGAAGACTGTAAAGTAATATCTAAAAAGGATTCTAATTTTTTTCAGGTGGGAAAGAATAATTTTGAAAGGTGGGACTTCTCTTTGGCTCTTTGGAATAGAGGAGGAAAGGGATGTTCTTTTCCCTTCTTTGTTTTGTATCATCAGTTCTCATTGCTCACCTCTGTTAATATTAAAAAAACCATTAAGCTATTGCTAAAGTTTTAATCTGGAACTTCCAGTGACATTATCACAAGTTGCAAATGATAACTGTCCCAAAAGTCACACAGAAAGCACGTTCATATTTCATGTGGATTTCTCTTTCTGGAATGCGATTTCAAAAGACTTGGCTTGTCAGCAGATTCCAAGATTCACTGTTGTATTTGCCTGTTGTCACAGAGTACAGCAGTATTACCTGGTGATCCTGTCTGTAACTATCAAATCCTTTTCTAAAGCATTCAGTTTTGTTAATTCCACATGCCAACAGATGCAGCAGTTTAATACAAACAGAGGTACATTAGCTACGGTATTTTGGTTTTGTTTAAGATTTAGTTGTGGTTAAGTACTGCTTCTATTTTAACTCCTAGAACAGGTGTTTTTTTTCCTAGAATAGTTGCTTTTAATATCAATTGTAACAGAAAAGCATTGCTGATCCTCAACAATTTGAACTAAAACTCGGATTTTTCTTCAGAAACTGAAAAAGTGGCGGCTGTTCCTGCCGCTGCCAGCACCACCAGTGCTGTCATAAAGCAGGAATCTCCACAGACAACTGCTCCTGTAGGCAACGTGCAGGAGAAAATGAATCCCACCGACCCCTTGAAAGGAGCTCAACAGGACGCCGTGACTTCAGAACAACTGGCAAAAACGCAGGAGACTGTTGCAATAGAAGGATGCACTGATGAGGAGAATATGGACAGTGAAGGAGAGGGCATGTACAGAGAGCGGGACGAATTCGTGGTGAAGATTGAAGATATAGAGACACTGAAGGTAATCTGAAATTTCCTGAGGGGAAAACACAGCACAAACCTCCCCCCTCCCCAATATGAATTTAGCCTCGAGAAACTACCAGAAGAGGAAAGGCTGCAGATTAGTTTTCTCTTTCTATTCTAATATTCCCTGCTTGCTGCCAAAATGCCTTAAAGGTGTCTTTCTAGCAGATTACAAACATGTTTTGAATGTACATGACCCATTTTACGCCACATACATAATAAAGTAAATCTGTGTGCTGGTAACCTCTGTTAGAACTTGGAATTATCTATTTTAATATTAAAAAACATAAATTTTTCACAGGCAGTTGACTGGGTTTTTTGGGTTTTGTTTTTTTTTTTTTTTTTAGATAGGAGTAGACTTTCAAGTGGAACTTTGCAAAAAGATCTTGAATGGAACTGGCTTCTGGTTCTTTTTTGTAAGAAGTCCTGCTTGGTATTCCAACACAAAATTATTTCCAGAAGCAACCAGTACAACTCTTCACATGAGTTTATGTGAATCTCCTTGTTGTTTTTGATGCTTTGTTTTTGTTTGGTTTTGTTGTTTCACCATTTTAATTCTTCTGCAGGTTAACCTTTCCTTCTGTGGCTATCATAGCCAACAATATTCTTACTGTTGGAAGATCTGTAATATTTTTAATTACTTGTCTCTGTGCTCATCTTCACAAGCTGCAGTTTTATATAAATTAATGCAGCTTTGTCACATAAGACAAAGTTTGAAATACTCCCTTGTCACTTATAAAGTGGATTAAGATACGTTAGGAGCTATTTTGAATTTTCAGCTTGTTAGTTCAAGAGTCATGAAAAAGTAATCAGTGTTTGACTACATTTTCCAAAAGGTTTATTTGAGTTAGTAGTTTGTTTGTAGGAGCTATAGAAAATTCTCATTCAAGCTGATAATTACCAACTTGCCTTCATGCAAACAGGACTTAATAACTGCAGTGCTGGAATTAAAAATGTCTTATTTCCATTTTATCCTCGGGGTAACTTCCTCAAAAAACGTGATGCACAAGCACATATCTGGAAGCAAAATAAGCCCTGTTTTTAGCAAAACGATTTTATGTTCTTGCAGGTTGCTTTGCAGACAGGAAAAGAACCTCCAGCAATCTGGAAAGTACAGAAGGCTTTATTGCAAAAGTTTGTTCCTGAAGTGCGTGACGGACACAGAGAGTTTGCTGCTACTAACAGTGTGAGTCTTGAAAATTCCTGGGGAAAAGCCTGATGGGAGCTGCTTTTCCTTCCTGCAAATCTAGGAAACAAAACAGAATGGGATTCTGGCAGACATCCCAGAGAGGGGGAGAAGCCCCTCCAGCTCCAGCTCTCCCCGAATACATCCCTGGGCTGATGTTTTGCTTTCTAGCACGGAGTCTTGGGCATCATTTTGGCTGCAGAGGTATCATTTGGTGTCAAGGAGCAAACCAGAATAAAGTCAGTGGGAAGAGGCCTGGGAGCCACCTGCTTTGTGCAATAGGAGTGATGCAGACAGGATCCAATTTGAGCAGGCAGATAAGGCTTTGGGGATCCATTTGGGTTTATTCTCCATGTGGAGAATAGGATAAAGGGAGAAAAAGAAGCCCAGAGTACCTCCCCTTACCTTATTGTCTTCAGTTTTAAGTGTTACCTGGAAATCTGATGGAGATTTTTTTTTTAAATGATAAATGCTGGAGAGTGGTTTTTTTGTTCTGTTCAAACATGGGGGGGGGTTAAATGGATTTTTTTTTTTAGTACTGAATTTTTTACGTGTTAAAACAAACAAATTTTGCTTAACAGAAACATCTGTGGTTTGGTTTGTTTTGTTTTTTTCCTTTAGTATCTTGGGTACTTTGGGGATGCAAAGACAAAATACAAACGAGTGTATGTGAAGTTTGTTGAAAATGCAAACAAAAAGGAATATGTCAGAGTGTGCTCAAAAAAACCACGAATCAAGCCTGTCCAGTCAGCAAGGTACTTTATTTCAATTTGTTTTCCATTTTGCCATATTGTTTTCATACTAAGAACACACCTATTGAAATAAACAGGAGTTAAAATGTTGAAGTCTATTAATTGTGCTTTAATAGGGAAACTGAGACCTGTCTGGTTTGCTTTAATATAAATTACTGCTTATCTTCCCTACTCTGTTCTGTTCCATAATCAGTTATTTTGGAGCTGTTAGGGTTCTGTGTGCCATTTCTATGTCATCCTTTGCCACACAAGCCTAGTGTAAGGATTTTAATTTTCATATAAATGTATATAATCACCGGGGGAGCATGTTCTGGTTAAATAAGATTATAGCTGTTTTATTACTGCCAAAACTTGCGTGGTAATTAAATTCATCAACATTCTCTTCATAATATTACAGGACTATTCACTGCAAAGCCAGTAACAGCAACATCAAACCCCCTGATCCACCAGCACCAAAACCAACAGCAACAAAAGTCTCTTCTGTGAAACCCAAAGCTAAACAGCCAAAGGTAAAGGCTGAACCACCACCAAAGAAAAGGAAAAAGTGGAAAGAAGAATTTTCATCTTCCCAGTCTGATTCTTCACCCGAGGCCCAGAGTGAGGAAGATGGTGAGTGAGATAGCACTGCTGGCACCTGGGCCCATCTGGGCTTAACTGAGAAGAGTGTTAGAAAATTACATTGTTTGATCTTGCACTTTTTTCTGTACGAGCCTCAGAAAGAAAATACAAAACCTACGCGTGCAAAATGAGTTTTCTTAAAAATTTTCAGATGCTGTTGGTGAAATGATTTCAAATCCAGTCTGTCTACATAAATGCATATTTCACCACTGGCTGTCTGTGACGGGTACAACTGTAAGAGGAGAAGCCAATTTGATTTTTGAATACATCTTAAGAATGAGATTCTTTATGTCGCAAGCGAGTGTCACGTCTAAAACAACATTCCTGTAATGTTTGCCTGCATGCAGATGTGGGCAGGATTCAGATGCTGCCTGTTGTGTTTTCAGAAGGCAAGGAGAAAAAGCAGTTGACTTTTTGGCTGCCTCCTTGCTGCTTGTCTGAATGCCAGCTGTTCAAACGTAGCCTGCTGAGCAGATTTGCTATTAAGACATTCGTAAAACATTGAGATGCAATGTTTGCTGGAATTCTCCAGGAGGAAAAAAAAAAGGGATTTCTGAAGTTTACACTGCTCACAGGGGCTGCATTTTGCAGGGTTATTTTTGTTTGTTTCCTGTATGTATTGCTCATACCTTATTATTGCTGCATTTCTAAAGTGTCCTGGTGGTTTTTAAACTTAGATAAACCATCATTGGAGTACTAGCACACTGCCTCTGTGAGGAAAGCACCTTTCAAATATTTTTCAAGCACACTTGCCCAAGCAACACTGTTCATATTTAAGACCTCAAGTTAACCTGGTGATTATGATTTTACAATTTTGGGAGGTACTTGCCTTGACGTGAAAATTAGGGCACTTAAGGCACTTCATTTGACTGAAGTTTTTAATTAATTCCTTAAAATATAATCTAAATGCTGATAGTTTAAAAAAATGGAACCATTTGTGCCATATTTATCTGCCCTGGTTTTGACATGCAAGTGACTGCAGTGAATTTTAATCTCTTGGGGTACCAGTAGGGGTCACTTGTGTTTTGAGAGAAACCTTCAGTTTTGAAAACCACAAACGTTTTTAGGATATTGAAGGAAGAAAAAAAAAAATAAAATCATTCTATCCCGTTTGCTTTTCAGAGGTTGTACCTCCAGCTCCACTTGTTACTCGGTTTTTGAATACGAGAGCTATGAAAGAGACTTTCAAGAGCTACATGGAGTTGCTTGTTAGCATTGCCTTGGATCCAGACACGATGCAAGCCTTGGAAAAGAGCAATGGTACAGTATGTTTAACATTTGTGTGTTCTTACTGCAGGTTATTTAGGTTTATTTAAGGTTGGTAATCAGTAAAGCAAGTGTTCTTTAAAAAGAAAAAAACGTACAAACCTTACAAAATTCTCATCTGAGCAATCTACACATATTGTGTGTGCATAAATACATTTTTTTTGCATTATCTCCTTGAACAATAAAAGGAACTTGGAAATACTGTGTTCTCTTCTTTGCTGCATTAGAATTTTGCTGTGAATGTCAGAATTGAGCTATTTGTTCTTTCAGTTCCTGTACTTCAAACCTTAGCAAACATTTATTTAAAATCACAGTTTTAAGTGTTTGCTTTCTTATGAAGAAACAGGCATATAACTATAAGTAGATATGAGTCATCCTACTATTAAAACTTCTGCTTTTTAAAATCTGAGATCTTGAAATCCTGATCAAAGAAAATGACATTAATGCACACTTTGTCTTTGAAGACAAAACATTTGGATTTGTTTATCCTGGTAGACTGCAGGATACAAGTCAAAACTCCCATTTCTCAAAATTTAGTAAAACATTCGCATTCAAAGACAAAGGTTCCAAAAGAAAAGTTGTTTCATGCATTATGTAGTTGCAAGCTGCTGGTTTGTACTACATTCTGCTTGCCTGTGTTTAAAAAAAATCTTTTCTAGCCTCTCCTCTCCTGCCTCTCTCGATTTGTTCTGAGTGTGCATCAGTGCACATTTCCTCAAGATTTCAGACCCATGCATTCATTATGTCAGTAGTCCCACTAAAATCAAAGTGATTGCCTTTATAAAGAAAAGGCTCCACCACACTGAGCTGTAAATTTTCATTCCTGGCCACATGTCTGTATATTGTGCAATTCACAGTGATTTATCAGATAACTTTTATCAGTAAGCACTTTTCCTCTTTTTTTTTTTTGTTGTTGTTATAAATAGCCAGCAGGACTATTTCTTGTAAAATGGAATAACAGATGTCAAAACCACATACTTGTCTTCATAAAACTGCCAGCTGTGTTGCACAGAAGAGGATTATCTAGGAACTGGTGTAAAATTGTCTCTTAATATTTATGCTCTGTATTGCACTATCTTAATTTTTCCTCACAGCAAAGGAAACTCAGAGAAGGAGCAGGATTGCAATCAGCAATTAAACTTCATACTATCTACACCAGTTTAGTGGGCTGGTGATCAAGAAAAAAAAATATATATTTTTCTCTCACAATTGAAATGAGATTACGTGCCAATCACTTTAGTTTTTAATTTCCACGTTGTATATGAAATGGGTCAAGGTGTAGAATGAATATGAATCTCATGATTGTGCATCTCAATGATCAACTGCTGTGGGTTTTTAATGTGGTTTTTTTTAGATGAGCTGCTTTTGCCTCACATGAGAAAAATCGATGGCATGCTGAATGACAATAGGAAGAGGCTGCTTTCCAAACTGCGCCTGGACCACGCTTTCAAGGTATCCTCTTCCAAATCCTCTGCTTTTCAAAGTGGTGTCTTAAGTAAATCACTGCATTCGTACCGTGCCAGGCACAGCTTAAAACCCATTTGTAACAGAAGTGAATATGGATTTATGGATTTGAAAGAGATGCTATAAATTGAGTGCTTGCATTTGGTGAACATTTTGGGATGGAGGAGTTTATACTGCCAAGGTAAAGTTCTAGTTTTACTCCCCATGCTTTCTGGTTCTTTCTCAAGCAGTTTTTTCCTTTTAAGCTTTTCAAGTTTGCCAAAAGCAAATCTGTTTCCTGTCCTTCTAGAGCTTTTGGTTAAGTGATTGTATCGCCTAAAAATAAACTTTTACATGAAATAGCTATGCTGTGCAGCAGATGTCTGAACCTCTTTGAAGTACAGAACCCAATCAGAGGGGTTTAAAACCAGGACAAGAGGGATGCAAGAACAACTCATTTGTGTGCTCTTTCAGCATGGAAGGTTGAGAAAAGTGTGGATAACACCCTTCTGGTGAAGAAGAAATCTCTTGGAAATCTCCCCTAGCACACCATGAGGCCATTTCCTCTTGTCCTGCTGCTCACTCACCCTTTTGTCAGTGTCTCTAATCAGACTAATTATTCTTGAGACAGTTTTGAGGCCAACAACAGTGAAGCAGGCCTGACTGTAAACACCATCACCAAACTTGGTCTTTGCCTTTCTTTTCCCTGTCCCTTGTGCCCACAGTAGAGAGACACTTGGAGAATTAGTGCTGTTCTTGGTACTGCTGTGAGTTTGTTTTTGAGAACTCGGTGAGGAGAGAGATAGACTTGAAAGTTCTGCTCTTTTCCATCGAAATCTTATTCCCCCATCCCATTTCTGGTAAGTTTTGTAGGACATAAGGTGTCCTTGTTTCAGGGAGGAGACCACCATCAACCAGTGAAACAGCTGTCATTCACAATGAATTCACAATTCAGTTCTTGAAGTTTTTCAGTGTTAGTTGTGCTGTTTTCCCAACAGCTGAACAATTTGTACCTCCTTGAACAGAATTTCCCTGTGGCTTCCTCCTTTACAGTAAAAAGGCCTGGGATGGGCTGTGTCATTTCCAATGCACAGAGCCTCAGAGAGGTAGCACGTGTTAACCCTCCATTTCTGGTTTTCTCTTGGGGTAAGAATTTTATGCTAACAGTTATTAATATAGATAACCTCTTTTTGACCTGTCTGTGCAGAGAAGATAGACCAGTTTAGGGAAGACAAAAATTGGTAGAATTTTAATTACATTCACAAAAGCACACAGAAAGGGAAAGGTAGTCACATTTGATTTTTTTTCCCCCCAGTTTAAGGGGAAAAAGCTACTGTAATTCTCTGTAATACAACCTGTAATTCCAGCTGCTGGTTCAGTTGGAGTTCATAGTGAATACAGTAGCTTTGCTGTGCTGTGTGTTCACTTAGAAGCAGATTATGTATCATATCTCTAAAGTTAACTTCAAGCTGTATTCCATCATATCATCTGCAAGACATTAACGGAGTTACTGGATGGGATCTGCTCGTGATGTCATCTACAAGATAGAGCACATTTTATCTTTTTCTTCTGATGTGCCGTCCTTGGGTGAATGTCTTGGATAAAAATGAAATGCCTACTTGTCATCAAAAGTGCTTGTGTGGGTTAGGAAGATGTGTGTGATGTTCTTTAAGATACAGGAGTTTCTGTTCCACCTTTCATTAAATAACCAGTTCAGATATTGGAGCTGAACCAGGCACTGAAGAAAGCAGTAAATTAAAAGTATCATTTCTCATTAATCCTTTCTATTCAGTTTGGATGTTTTTACCGTTCTGCCTTGACAGTCATGGATTCATTTAATACTGTTTTTCTACTGGACTCAGTTAATATAGAATATGTTAGCACTGAATTACAAACCAGAGCAGACACTGAAGTTAGCAGTCAGTGTTTGGTAGTTTTGTCTGTAACCTTTTTTTATAGTTCTAACAGTTTATTGCATCCTATGGGTAATAGCTGTTACTAACAAAATTATAAAATGCTCTTGTTGATTTAGTTGAAACTCAGTAAGTGAAGCATCTCAGCTGAATTGTGTGAACTTCATTTGAAAATAATCACATATCTCAGAGATGCAGAAATCTCTGGTGTTCACTTCTTCATTACAGTTCTCATTTGTCTGGTGTAGGCCAGTGGTGTGGCCATGGAACTGTTCTGGTTCTTAGGAATTCTCCAGAGGAGACACTCCAGATCAGCCTTGAGGAAGGCTATTACAGTGGATAGATAGCAAAACTAAATAATTCAAACCTGTTTAAGTTGTTCCATTTTGAAAGTATTGCAGGGAAGACTGGGTATGGTGAAGGTTACTGCTGGCACTGTGCAGGAGATTTAGTAGATGTTTACTGAGGGGTTTGTTTAATAAAGTAAAAAATGGCTCATGTAGATAAAGAGCTAATAAATTATTGGCAGGGGAGGTTGTTGTAGTCAGGTACTGTTTGTTAAGAGAAAATATAAAAATGAGTCAACTTCATACTTAAATCCCAGGAAGGTCCTTCAGCTGCAGCATTGATTCATTTTTCCATATGTGTATTTTTCTGCCTCACACTGGAGCCTAATACAAAGATTCATGTTTATTTCATGTGAAACATCTTTTTCAGGGCCCCATTATTTAGCAGAGCAGGACAGTTTCAAAGCAGCTGCTAACATTATGCTGTACTTGTTCAACAAAATTGTATTCGAATTTACTCACACAAATAACGTAGAATTGAAACCTGACAGAAATGCAAATTGAAATGCCTTAAACTTACATTTTTTTGAACCAGCCTTCTACTTCACTGTGCATAAGCCTTTCTACCTTACAGATATGATGAGATGCAATGAGTTTGTAATTTGCAAAATCTGGGACAAACCTATGATGATATTTAGGCATCTGGTCCCTGCGTGCCTCAGTGTGCATGAAACACTTAGAGGTCTTAATAGCCTTAGAGATTCTTGGGTAGAAATGGAAGTTAAAAATTGCCCTGTGGAGCTTTTATTCCCCCTCTTTCTAGTGATGAAATCACAGATGTTAATCTGACGTGCAATGGAAGGATCTGCCGGTCTTGAAGAATTACAGTAGTCAGGAACAGGTGGTCACGCTTTCCAAACCAGATTTGCTTGCATGATCTGATAAAGACACTTTATCAGGGCTTTAAAGTGGAAGAATCCATTTGTTCCTGATAGGCTGCACTCTCATCTTTTCAAAGAAAAAGGGACAGTTTATCACCAGTGTGGCCATCCTTGATTTTTTTCTTAATCCTTTCTTTATATGCTCTCTGTTCAAGAACGCTTTGGAAAACTTCCCTGAACTGACAGTGGTCACTCGGGATTCCAAGACAAAGTGTGGAGGGACATCTGTGTCTAAGATCAAAATGAATGGTAAAGCTTACAACAAGAAAACACTGAGGGCTTCTAAATCAACCACTAAATCAGCACAGGTGAGTGTCCACAGCAGGGTTTGCTGCTGCCACCATCTGACTGTGATAACCATGTTCATATAAAACACTGCCTCAGCTGTTAGCTGGTGTGCTTGGCTAATCAGAATGTTAAAATCTTTGAGAAAGGTGCTTTTTCTCTAACAAGGGAATGTTAAAAAGCAACATTTAAAGGGAGAAATCGTTGTTATAACTCCTATGGGTAATAGAGTTTGTCAGCTTCCTGGGCTGTTGCTGGAGCAGCAGCAATTTGCCTTCAGCATTGCTGCTGTAAGTAATAATAATAATAATAATAATAGTAATAATAATAATAATAATAATAATTAGTTTCTTACACTTGCTGCAAAGTGAATGCTGCAATTGCTTCAAGATCAAAAAGTTAATCAAATTAGAGCTAATCCTATAAAATCTGAGATCAGATAACGCTGCATAAAAATCGAGTTCTGCCTTGTTCCCTTCTTCATTTCCAACGGCAGAATGAAGCTGTGCATCTTAAATTAAAAAAAAAAAAAAAAAACATAAAAAATGGAGAAGCACGTGTTTATTTCCATAGAATTCCTGGGGAACACTCTAGCTAGATTTAGCTCATCTCCCTGCAGTAAATAGTGGCTTGACAAGTGACCTGTACATATAGCTCACACTCATAATTCTTGCCAAATTAACCTAATTTTTAGGTAAATACAAATCAGCTTTCTCGAGCTCCAAGTCTCTTGCAATGATAGCCATCACTCTGGTAAAATAATGGTTAAATTCTGGTAGCTCTTGGGCTACTTCTTGAGAAGGGGGTGTCTGATCTGTTTTGGGCTCAAGGTGCATTCAGGATGACTGGAAGCATTCTCACACCTGGTTTTGATAAACCAACACGGGAAGTGGAGATAGGAGATAATTATGATATAATGGGAATCAAAGTTTGCCAGATAGGTCACAGTAATGACTTGAATAAAGCACTCCATTTCTGAATTGTCAGAAAAAAAATTACTCACAGAAGAAAATGTCTGTCATGTCTTTTGGTAAGTAACACGAATTTTCCTGAAATAATTGTTCTTTTTGCAGGAGTTTACAGTAGATCCAGAAAAAATCCAGTTGTATTCTTTGTATCACTCACTCCATCATTACAAATATCACATCTATCTAACATGTAAAGAAGAGGTAAGTATTGTTCTCATTCTTTGCATTCATTGAGGGAATTTATAGAGGGAATTGAGTCCAACTTGAGAGATTGTTCTCTCATTCTTGGTAAATGAGTATGGATTGGGGGCTCCTGTTTTAATCAATTCTTTATGGCAAACAAAGTCTGCACTGACACATGGGTTGGCCCTACTGGGAATTGCTGCTCAGAACATTCAGATGTCAGCCTTGCAAGGTTTTGTGGGATTCCCTGAAGTGCTCTTCACTGTTACCCAAAATAAACAAAATGTTATCGCTGCATTTAACTCCTTGGATCTTAAAGGTTGGGTTTTGTCTTAAAATGCCACACCTTTATTTCCTTCTGCAAATCCTTGGTGGAAATATTTCAGGTAGCAAAAATACTGAGCTCTGGCTTAAGTCATTAAGAAATGCATTTTGGGGGGAATTACCCTTGTTTTTAAAATCTAGGGGTTTTCTGGCAGAGAAGGTTCACATTTAACTGCAAGACTTTATAAAAATGAAAAATCTCCAATTCTGGCAGCCTAACGTGTGTGTGTGTGTATGTGTATGTATGCATCTCTCTCTCCCCCTCCTTCTCTTTTTTAAATAGATTTCTTCTGTTCAGAAGACGAGTGCAGATCTAGGCCAGGAAGAGATTGTGCAGCTGTGCATGAAAAACATCAAATGGGTGGAGGATCTCTTTGAAAAGTTTGGTGAACTTTTGAATCGTGTCCAGCAGAAGTTCTCATAACAAAAACCTATCCCAAATCCCACGTTTTTCTACGGCACTAACCTGGTGGAACAGAAAGCTCAGAGAGAGGCTCTGATTTCTTTTTACAATGCCAGACTGCATTCTTGTTCGTTGCCATTTTTCTTTCTCTTCGTGGAACTTTGTGCCTTGGCTCGTGCTAAGGAAAAGTGATGCTGCCAAGGAAATCAGTCCTTTGGAGATGGAACTAAACAGAAACCTAACCACATTTTTAACCTGAAGAGTTATTTTCGATTTTGTAAACTATTGGATAACTTAGTTTTATTTTCAGAAATGTTTTTGACAAGCGATGAAGCATGCACTACATATACCTTTTTTTTTTTTTCTTTTCTTTCTTTTTTATTGCTCAACAGATAACAACACTCAAACTACGACAGATTTTTCCATCCCTGACTAAGTGAGAGAAAAGTCAGCGTCGGGGCGAGCTAATTTTTACATGTCTGGCCACCAAATTTAGAGTTTTGTACATTTTGTGAACAGAGCCGGAGTGACATCAGTTTCTGCATACGTAGATTGCCATCACAAAATCCAGAAATTTCATGATGCTTTATGGACTCCTTTTACTATTGTCGTGTCCGGGAGACCGAACACGGAGTTGGTGCAATCCTATGACAGCTTTTGTGTCAAATTATATTGTAATGAAAGACAATGACCTTAACTATTTTCCCTGTTTTGAAGAAAAAAAAAAATATTTTCCTTTATACTGTGGTTTGTTTTTTTGGGTTGTTTTTTCTTTTTTTTTTTTTCTTTTGGAAAAAAAAAAATCAATTGTACATTTTATCTCACTAATAGTTGTATTTTTCACAGAGGAAATATTGTGGTTAAAATTGTTACATGTATCTTTGTAATACACTTTCCATTGTTTTCAGTAAATCCTATTCATTTATATGTTGATTTTATATTGTAAACTATGTATCTCGAGGTAACCCTTTTGTTTATACAGGTTTGCTTCAGTGTTAACCAGAATAATGCATAATGCATACTAGATTAGTTTTGCTTTAAGTGTAGTTGTGTTAGACACTGCAATTATTTTCTGGTATGTGAAAATAAATTTCTTACTAAACTAGCACTTGATTAACTGAGAGTTTAAATGAAGAGCTACTACACTTTATCTTGGTCAACAAAAGATTGTTGATTGAAAATAGACTATATGCAGTGTTAAACACAGCTTACATCCTAGTTTGTAGAACTGGCAGTTGCAGAGCTGTTCTCTTTTTTGGTGCCTTTCAAGTCTTCAGACATCTTTGTAGCTTTTCTCCCCCTCCAGGTTGTTAACACTTAGTAGTGCCACTAGTCACACTCAGACAATGAATGTAATGGGCTCTAATCAGGAGAACATTTTCTTGAAATTTGCCAATAGAATGCCTTACCGAGTCATTCAGAATGGAGATGTACTCTACTGGCGTCCTAAAAAAAGAAAAGAGAAAAAAAAAATGAAGTCACACGTTGGTCTTTTTTCAGATAATGTCGAAAAGAAAAAAAAAACCTTCATTCCTTTATCCTTTTACTGCCACTTAGTGCCTTAATTTCAGCCAAGAGAGCAGGGTTCACTATTCATTGGCCAAATGAAATAATGTTCATTGCCATGTGCCCTTTCCCCCACGTTTTGATCCTCTTTCGTTGTTAAATATTCATTAGACCGTAGGACTATAAAGAGTTTAATGAATAGATGTGAAATTGAAATTATTTGATCTCGAGTAAGCAAATAGAGGTTTGAATATTCAAGTATGTACAGAATTTTAGCTGATTAGATTTAGAACCTTGTAGGATGTTTACCATGTTTCCAAAGCTTTTCACCCTTCAAAAGCAATAATCCTCCTTCACAATTTGTGTGCGGACGGCGGTGAACAGAAATGAGTGCGTGCCCTCGCCTTTTTTTTTTTTTTTTAAAGCCTCCACCTCGAGGTTTCTCTCTTTCCAAAAAGGAACTCACCCGTGTTCAGTGACACACGCTGTGCTCCTGCTGTGTCTGCAGCCATCCGGGAGAGCGGTGTCAGAGCAACCACGGGATCCCCAGGGTGGAAAAGAAGGGCGGGCGAAGGATTTCCTACCCTTCCAGTCCTGCTGGGGACCGCTAGGAGCTGGAGTTGAGAGGGTGAAACCAAACAAAATGATTTTTATTTCTTTTCCTGTCAATGGAAGCGGAGCAGGAACGTGCCTGGCACGCTCTTGTCATTCCCAAGTGCGTTCCCTCCCCGGACGTTCACGAGAGGGAGCTGTGCCCTGCCCAGGCAGAGTTCTGTGCTCACCTTACAGTTGGGAAATCCCTGGGTTTAAAAACCAGGAGGATACAGACTGAGGGAATCGTGCAGTAAAGAGCTGGTCAGACTTTGTTTCTCTCACAGCCCTTCCTCGTGTTAACAGTGAGTTTGGAGAGACTTCTCTGTGCTTTCTGGAATATTACCACTACTGTGTACTTGCTCTGGATTTTTGAATCCAGAAGTAGCTGTAGAGAGCTGCTTTCAGTCCTTAGAAGCTGGGGGGAAAAAAAAAATATATATATATATATAAATGAGAGGCTTTTGGAGTAGCTTGTCCCTATTTAAAAAGGAATTAATTTTAGCAACAACCATTAAAAAATACAATAAAATAAAATAAGGGGGCAGGGGGGCAGGATGCTCTGCACTGCCATAGAAAGTGACCTGGCTCATTTTTGGCTGTTTTGTTCCCAGGGCCAGTTAAACAAGCACTGTGCCTGTAGAAGACAGGAAAAACTTGTCTTGAATAAAAGGAACTGCCCCAGACTGTTAAAGATTACTATAATGGAGCTTCCAGCTTTGTCTTGGGGTGCAAAAATGGTGGCTGGATTGTTAATTTACCAAATTAGAACAAGTAAAAACGTGGAACTCTTGAGTGTGTCGAAGGGTCAGAAATCAAAGCAAAGCTTTGTTAGTAGGAGTGAAGAGGTTTTCTTATACTGAAGCAAACTTAAATCAAAAAGTCGATGTACAAATTACTTTTTTTTTGCACAAATACTAAATTTTGTTGCATTTTAGAGAATGAAGTCTGCGCCCACGCCTCAAATTTTTTTTCCCTTGGAGTAAGAGTGAGGTCTTCATCCCTTAATATGACAGTGGAATTGAGCACTGATTTGACTGCAAGAAAAAACGCACTAAGAAGGAACAAAGCCCTCCTTAGAATATGAATCAGCAAAACAAGAATGAGACAAATTGCATAATCAGTTGTTTGGCTTTTAATTCCACTGTTCTTTCCTTTAGTGTGGCATCCCAACTTTACACTGGGCTTGGTTTTATTCAAATGATCCATTTTTATTCAAATAATCAACATTCAGTAAGCATTTCTCTTAAAGGCAGGTTTGCTTTGAGGTGCTACTCCCAAAGTTTTGCTAGCAAAAAAAATCACGGACAAAATTGGGTTGAGAAATAGTTTCTGAAAACAGCTAAGGACTTTGGGGTCTTTGAGGTTCTGTGGCATGTATTGTATTCATATATTGTCAAAATGAAATACTACTTTTTAAAAAGTCAGATCTTACAGGCTGTCTTCCAAGTAAATGATTTCCATAGGAAATATATTTTAAATATTATTTAAATATTTACTACTATTTAAAACAATTTTAAAGCAGAAAAGCTAATACTATGGTCACAAAATGTCAGCGTGTCATCAAGCATTTCTTATTTCGTTGCCAGCACTTGACATTTGGGCTCTCCTACCCTGTTATGAACCTGTGCATTTGACGGTGCACCTTCTGCCATATTTTATTATTTAAGCTAATATTAACATGTCATTGGAAATAAATGCATGTTTTTTTCTGCATATCTGTTCTACATCTGGCAAAAATGAAGCTAGGGCTAATGAAGAGACACTATGCATTCGTAGTCCAGATTTTCAGGTGGTCCATAATACAATGTATGGAAATGTGAAAAAGGACAGTTTTGTACCATTCATGATGTTATTAACTAAACCCATTAAAGTGAAAACACTTTTTAAACAAAAGCCTTCCAATGCTCGGTCATTTCTTATTAAAATATTAAGTCTCGAAAAGATTGTTGGAAACAAATTGGCAATTTGGACGAATATTTTCTGCTTGCAACGTGAAGTTCTAGGGTTTGGGGGTTTGGGAGTTGTTTTGGGGGGTTTTTTTTCCATTATTATGTTGCCTGAATTGAGCATGTCTGGTTGATGTGGATCTTTCAGTCCTGGGTTCTAAACGTGCTGAATGAATTTGTGCAGTGCAGCTGCCAGATCTTAAACTGCTCTGGTAGGTCTGAGAGAGTCTGCTGCTGGGCTTCAGGTGGGCTTTACCTGAATTTTACTGTTTGCTTTTGTTCCCTTTCTTGCTAGACTCGAATGTGGATATTTTCCATATTTTCCTTGTTGGGATATTTTCCATAAGGTCCATGGCAGGACTTTATTTTCTCTTTTATCTTCTCTGAGCAACTTGTTTGCAGGAAAAGGGGGTTCTGGAGGCTGGAATTTTTATATATATTTTTTAATGGTTCTCTGTATAAGCTTTTTCCCAAACCAAGGTGAATATAAAATGAGTCATTTTCCCATGAAATTGATTGGTTTTTCTCCAAAAAACACTTTGGGAAGCAGGTAGGCAGAGAATGTCCTGTTGCAATCCTGAAGATTTCAGTGCTGTTGTTTCAGATACAACTTCTAATTTCTGAAGGCTTTATTAAAAAACAAAAATAAAGAGCGAGGCAAGAAGCTGAACACACACAGCTTTTAAAAAGAGGAAAGCAGCTCCTTCTATCAGCAGTTTGTGGGTAAGTATCTTAGGCAATCAAAATGTCTTGCTCTGCATTAGCCCCGTGCTTTTTCCGTAGATAATCTAAGAAATCTTTGTTTCATTTCCAGAAACCGAAGTAGAGAAAACCATCTTAAAATTCTTTTCATTTGAACTCTTGCAAGAAAGAATACAGCACAAAATACAGAGAACAAGCTATTTATAAAGGAGAAAAATAAATGGTGAGACAGGGAAAACAGCAGACAACATTTCAGGGCTGTACTCTCTCATTTGTCCTGAGTATATCCTGGGTTTTTGCTTTCAAAAGTTCCACTGGACATTTTCTTTTCTTTGTGTGTGCTTGACTTTGGTTGTTCTTTTGGGTTTTTTTAAGCTACTCAATGCCCAAAGCGTAGAGGGAAGCTGCAGTAACAGCAGAGCCCATGAGCAGGACTGAAGGGCCAGCTAAGGTCCTTCATTTTAGTTTTTAAGTTCAATTTGTGAATAAATGAAGTCCTACTTGTGAATATCAGTATCTGAATGTTGATATTTGAGATCATAAACTATATAATTGGGAATACGCTTCTCAGACTTCCAGAACATGGGATAACGAGACCTTTTTTTGTAAAATTATGTTGGTTTGCGTCGTCCTTTCCTTTCAGACTAACCATGCTAGCAGGATTTGGCTGTGCATTATTTATGGATCAGGTATTTTTGCTGTGGCAACAGAAGGTAAGTGACATGATAATTGAACAACAAGATAACAAGAAATGCTTGGCCAGGGACTGTCACTTTCTTTTGGATATGAACTCTACAAGTCCCCTTTGAGTTGAGTGGGGCAATCAAATCCTTCAGGATGCTTCTGGGGACATTTTCCTCTCCTAAACCATAAAATACGGCATTAATTGAGTTAGCTGGCCCTAGCACATTGTACAGTAATACAAAAGCTAAATTATAGATCATAAACAATAAGCCAGATTCCCCACCCTGGAGCAGCCTCCTCTCGGGATCCTTCCCTCTTCCTCAGGGATTTCTTTGCCCTTTTATCACCCTTATCTTTATCAGTCGCCTCGTTAAGGGCGAGGCTCTTCTTGCTGATGGGCACAGCTGTGATTTAGCGGCTGAACTTTGCATTTGTCCCGACGAGGGAGCAACATTTGAAGGGTTACTCTTGATAATGTTCTCCTTTCATCAACTTCGCCACTGCAGTGAATGCGGGCATTGTTGGTATTTCAGTGGGGGAAACACAGAAGTGTAACTGTTCCTAAATAACTGGAATATTTTTCTGAATTTTTATGGTAATTATTAATTGCTGTGCTTTTTTGGAAACGGGCATAAAGGTCGGGTTCAACAGATCCTGGTGACAATGGCAATAAATTATATATATATATATATATATATACACATTTTAGCTGTGTTGATATACACTTAATCTTTAAAGCTTTATGGTTACGGGAAGACATTTGAAATCTAAATAATAACGTTTGGTATAGAAAGAGAGGAGCCCTCTGACGTGTTTGAGATGTAAGAGAGGCATTTGAAATGTGCAGAGTTCTATGTTAGCCATTCGAAAAAGTGGGATTGAAATTCTTTTGGACACAATAAATTGGATGGTACTGTTCTGCAAAAATCCCTCTTTATTTCCTAGTCAATTTCAGTGACGATTTCAATGTCAATTTTGGCAATAAAGAATTGAATAATAGTTGGAACACTGAACAGTTCTGGGTTTTGCAAGTTTATGTTTTGAGCCTTGGTGCCCTTCCAGGTTTTTCAAAACTTCCAAAATTAAAACTTTTTCCTGTGTGTTTTTCATAACATTTCCCAGTCACTTAACCAAGCACTGATCTGTTGCAGATAGAACAGCAGCACCCCATATTTTTTATTAATACACCTCCATCTCTTCTGGGCAACACAGCCTCCAACTTTTGTCTTTTTGAGAGTGATCTTGAAATAATTAACCCCACACTCCTGGTTTTACTTTATGAGGTCTTGTATCCAACTGTATCTCCTTTATTTGTGCCCAGAGTGTTTGGAAATTATTCCAGGTTCATCGTGGCAAAAGCTTTTTTTGTGGTTTGTTTTTTTTGGTTTTTTTTTGTTTTTTACATTTTTTCACTGAGACAAGTTTCCATTTTGCCTCCTCTTTCTCCGTGATCAGACAAGGCCTGAGCGTGGGGCTTTATCCTTTATCATCATCTTTATGCTTTATCCTTCATCATCATCTTTACCCCTGAGCAAGCACCTAATTGAAAAAAGGAAGTTCATCAGCAGACGTGCCTGAAATTGTGGCTGTCAAATTTAAAGTTTCTGTTTTGTGCTTCAAATTAAACCCTACAGGTCTCACGTGAGACTTGGAAATCCTTGAAATCTGAAATTTTTAAGTTCTTCAAGATATAATCACTCTCTTGAGCCTTTTGTAGCTGGTAGGAGTATTTCTAGATGAGCTGGAAAGAAATGAAAATAGATTTTAATTTTGCTGTTCCTTGCTATAAAACTGCTCTGTAACACTTGCAGAGAATCTGACACAACTGTACAACGTAGAACTTTTGCTAAAAATACATTGGTCCCAAATGATTTTATGAATCAATTATGTTAATTTTGCCCTTGTAAATTGCTTTATGGAGGTTAATGAGGGGAACACCCTGTGGGAGGAGAAAGCAGATAAAGCAAGTTGTATTTTTAACCTGAGATCCTTCCACCACAGTCTGAGGAATTCCCCCAGCCAAGACCATCCTGGCTGCACGAGGTTGTGCTATTTAAAGGGACTGTATAAAAGTATAAACAAATCCTGATATTGTCAGTAATTATGAATATGGCAATAATTACATAGAAGTCCAACTCTCTGTGCTTTAGGAAAGCATTTTATAATTATAATTANTTGGCACCTGTGAATCAGGACTGCTTTTTTTATTAAACATCTTCCCTGCCTTCCTCCAACAAATAAATCTCTGCTTGTGACTTCCTGTTGTTCAGGAAACAAAATGAACTCTCATTTTCGTAGGCTGGGATTTTGCCACAGCTTGAATAGGTCCCTTTCTCTGTCCCCAGAGACTTAAGGTTTCCTTACGTGAAAAACTCCACAAAAACTTCCACTTCCAGAACTCTCTTTTATCAAATCCTGTACTGCTCAGGCAATGGAACATGAAGAAATGTTTGTCTGCCACAAGTCTGTGGTACTTAACTGCCTGCACTAATTTTTCACAGCTTCAAACCAAGTGCATTGCTTATTTATTTGCATCCAATGAACAAAAGTGCAGTGCCCTACCTGTGACAAATGGGGACAAAAGAAAGCTGCCCTGAGCTCCAGTGGGTAGCAAACATCCTGCTGGCACAGAATTTGATGTGGAACGGGCTCAAGTGCAACAATCTGATGACTCAAAGTGGATTTTTGAATCGCTTGTAAGACTGTATTACCTGGTCTTTAATGTGCTTTTCGTACTTCTGAGTCTGTGTACCCTGGAGATCAGTTTGGCTTTTTCCTGTGGAAATCAATCCAAAAGACATTGATTGATTTATGTTGTTCCAATACGCTTCCATTGAGTAACAATATCAAAATACTCGATTCTTAGTAGGAAATCATACTTTATACACAGGAGAAAATTGTGTTGGATCTCTCGGCAGTTTGCTGCAGGCACTAGAAAAAGCACTTATTACTCTGAAAATGAATTTATTATTTCATTTCACTGCAATGGGAAATGCCAGCTGCTCTGGTGAGAAGATGTGACAAAAAAAAATTCACCCCCATGTGCTGTTCTAGCTCTGTGTGCCACAGGAAGAGCCGGGCACAGTGCTCAGGTGTTCAGCCATGAACATCTACACCTGTGCTCAGGGTAACCCACAGAAACTGATCTGACCAGTCTGGGGTTCTAAATGACACAGTAAATAAGGGGGAAATAAAGAGACTCCTTTAGGAGAGGCACGAAGCTCCTGGAGTGGGTGCAGCTGAGGGCAATTTATTGGAGGGAATCTCTGTTACAACTCCTCTCTTCAGCCTGGAGAAGAGAACAGAGAGGGGATCTCATCCATGTGTATAAAGACCTAAAGCCAAGAGGACGGGGCCAGGCACTTCTCAGTGGTGCCAAGCAATGGCACAAGACTGGCAGAAGCTGAGCCACGGGAAGTTCCACCTGAGCACGAGGGAGAATTTCTTCTCTGTGCAGTGATTCCACACTGGAACAGAGAGGCTGTGGAGTCTCCCTCACTGAGATAGCCCAGATACTCCATCCTGTGCTCTGTGCTCTGGGATGGCCCTGCTTGGGCTGGACCTGGGATCCACCGTGGGCCAGTCCAGCCTGAGGCAGCTGGGATTCTGTGGAATCCAGCGTTTTGTGCTCTCTCACACGTGTCCTGCTGCCAGGAGTGCAGGTGGCGCTCCTGGTGAGCTGCCAGCTCTCCATGCAGAAGCAGAGGTGCTCTTACACCAGGCCCGTGGCCTCGAGCAGCCCCAGTTCTGTGCAGCCTCCCTCCCTTCCCATGGCAGCCACTTCCCTATGGATACTGCCAGTCTTCTCTGGCATACCGTGCCCAGTTCTGGGCTCCTCAGCACAAAAAAGGGATGGAACTAGCAGAGAGGGTGCAGGGGAAGGTGACAAACAGGGTCAGGGGTCTGGAGCATTTCTCTTGTGGGGAGAGGCTGCGGGAGCTGGGCCTGTTTAGTCTGGAGAAGACTGAGAGGGGATCTCAGCAACACATCTGATCTGATCACACAGGCTGAGCTCTCAGCAATGCACCTGATCTGATCTGATCTG
>VWZN01014371.1:65409-124146 GCA_013396955.1 Regulus satrapa
TGCAGCATGAATTCGGTCTTTGTCTGTGTTCTCAGGCTTCAGCTTGGCGCAGAAGCCCTTCGGAGCGACGTTCGTCTGGAGCAGCATCATCGGCGCCCTCCACGCTCAAGTGGAAGTGAAGAAGCGCCGCCAGAACCTCAAGAGCCACCACGACTGCTTCATCGGCTCGGACGCCGTGGATGTCGTCTTCGCCCACCTCCTGCAGAACAAATATTTCGGGGAGGTGGATATTTCCCGGGCCAAGGTGGTGCGCGTTTGCCAGGCGCTGATGGACTGCAAGGTGTTCGAGGCCGTGTCCACCAGGATGTTCGGGAAGGAGAAACGCTCCGTGTTCGAGGACAGCAGCAGCAGCCTCTACAGGTTCACCAGCGCCTCTTCCAGCCAGCAGGAGCTTGAGAAGGATTTCCAGCCGTGTACCCCGCAGAGGTCAGTGCGTGCAGGTGACGAGAAGGTTTTATTTTTTTTGGGGGGGGGGTTTAAAAGAGGAAAAATGTTGCGTGTTTTAGGGGAGAGAAGAAGAAGAAAGCTTGCGCTTTAAAAAATAGGCACTGCCTAGAGAGGTGTGTGGGTGGAAGGCAGGTAGGAAAGAGCAATTTGAAGAGAATAAATCACTCGGCCTGCATGGTTTACTTGTTTTCTCTGCCTGTTATCTTGGGGGAGGGAGGTGAGAGGGTAGAAATGAAGTGCATTGAGATACTGATCCAAATCGATGTAACCAGCTGGAATTCAGGGGCATCAGACGGTCTAATGCAACAGGGCAGGCTTCAGTCACTGCTCAGCTAGCTCTGCCTTAAACCAGTAATCCATACAACTTCTAAGGAAAAATGGTTTTTCTCCTTTCATCACCTTCACCTCACTAGGCTTCCAGTTTATATTTCAAGCTCCTTTTTTTGCTGTTTCTCCATGCCTGTGTGACTCGTTCCCAGGCAGGGTAGCGGGCTGTTCTGCTCTTGCACTCCATCCTAGAACCAGAGGGAAGTGCAGTGGTGAGGTTTTGTTTCCCTGTCCCTTTAGAAAGGGACAAAGAAAAGAAAGAAAACCCCGATATTAACCGAACCCACACAAAGCAGAACGTGTGGATGCCGCTTTGCCAAACAATCTCCCTGAAACAGTTTTTGTTAAGTGTTCATCTCCTCACCTACTCTGACATATTCTTAGGGGAAACTATGTGGATGTACTTAATGCAGTAGTTTTGGCATTATGTACTTTAAAAATTGTAAATGGAAACACCTTATTCAATTGACACGTTTGTGTGAGTAGCAAATGTGAGCCTGAGTGCCTCAACCCTGATGAAAAAGGGAGAGGAAAATATTAAATAATATAAAATATTTCCTTTGTTCTGCTTCTCCCCTCTCTCCCACTAGCTCTTCTTCTGTCCTGAAGCAAACTGTCCCAAGTCTTTATTTAAAAAGAGAATTCATGAGAAATTAAAACCACTTTAATTATATGTGGTGTTAAATATTTTCATCCCAAGAGCTCTTAAAGTAAGACTTAGAATATATTGAACAAGCAATCATTAAGCAGGATTATTCCTGTTTTATTAGTGTAGAATTAAGGTGTTTTTCCTCTGGGTAGGGCACAGATCCATCGGGTTACATTTCTTCATTTAGTGAAAGGAACGCGCAGCTTCAGAGATAGTGGACATCAAAAAGGTTTTGCAGTGCCCTGAAACAAAGAAGCTGGGGGAATTGAATGATTTCACTGATATGAAATCATACAGCTGTGCTTGGAGAGACAGTAGCTTTGTGGAGCTACGCAAATAATTTTTGGAGGTATGGTGCATTCTCCTGGGTGACTTGGGCAGAGGAAGTGTCAGGCAAGGGAGATGAGGGGGAAGATTATGTAAATATCTGTACAGGAGAAAATTTTGGATCTTGGGGCAGTTTCCCTTATCTGTATGTTTCACAATATGTTTGGTTATCCCTAGATATGGTTATAGATATATTTATATAAACTGTTTTTAATCCCAGATATGAGAAGAGCCCGCTGTTCCACTCCACTCCATTCAAACCAGAAAGCTTGGAGGATCTTTGGGAAAACCTCAGTCTAAAGCCTGCGAGCAGCCCTCAAGTAAACATCGCCGAGAGCTTGTCCCGCCAAGGTGAGCCCAAGAATGTCACAGTCATTTGTCCGGGGCACAAGGAGGGTGCAGCTGGAGGACTGGGAGGATTTGTGGCCCCTCAGGTTGGAGAGGGAGGCAAACTGACACAATATTCAGGTTTGAACAGCAGGCCAAGAAAAGGCAAATTATATATTCGTTGCAGGCTTGCATTTTGCCTTTTTATTTCATCAGATGAGTGGCATTATCTCTTGATTGAAATAAATGGGTGTTGACTTTTGTGGAGAAGAACACCCCATGCATAGAACTCGATTTGAGTTTGAAATATTCATATTATTCAGTTACCTGCACTTCTTGCGTGCTTGTTTTTAGTGAGGGCAATTAATCCGCTGTTAGCTGGAAGCGAATTGTGTGTCTGCACATCCAGCACTCCTTCAGTGCTGTGTGAAACCATTCTTGACAACTCACGGTTTGTCTTTCAGACCAAACTATGATCTAATGTGTTTTCTCCACTGGTGAAAGGTGTTAAATGCATCCTAGAAACTGTGGTTTCATCACACGGAAATATTCAAGGAAGCTGTGATAAGGAGAGCGTCACTGTTGCACTTTTTTTTTTTTTTCCATCCCTTATCTAGAACAAAGATTGTTTGCAAATTAGAGCACAAAGAGTGTAAGGCACTTCAGACTTAGGAAAAGCGGTTCTCCCACACTTGTAGCTAACTAAACAAATGAATCGTTCTTACCTTTTGTGGTGATAAAAGGCACTTCGAGCTGATAAGAGCCACATGCTTTTGCTACTGCAAATCCCTGCTTTGGTGAAATCAAGCTGTTAGCTTAGGCCTGATGGGAGGAAGGGGGAGTTATCTGCCTCGTGAGCAGGTTTTTTTTTGTTGTTTTTTTTGCACATGCCGAGTCTCTTGAGCTTGCTTTGTGAATCCATCCCTCCCCAGTCATTAACGAAGTGTGGCAAGAGCAAACCATCGCTCGCCTGCTGCAGCTGGTCGACCTCCCTCTCCTGGAGTCTCTGCTGGAGCACCAGGAGATCAGAGCCGAGCTCCCTCAGCCCAGGAAGGCAGCTGGATGTGTCACCAGCAACTACCTGGACAGAGAGATCCTCAAGGCTTTCAGTGACTCGCAGTAAGTCCTGCCTTCGGGGGAGTGTGGGGCTCAGCTGCTCTCTGGGGGATGTAGCAAAGGGAGCAGTGTCGGTCTGGCACAGAGGATGGGAGCAGGCGCTTTTTTCCTCGTTGGACTGGACTGGAATAACTGGTAAACAATAATTGCTTAAGTGAGAACGTCTTCTGAGCACTGGGATGGATTTTGAATGCAGTGGCAGTAGGTGATGGTGTTCGGAGGGGAAATTCTTTGCTGCTTTGGGGGAAAGTTTGTCCTAGAGACATCACTTGATGAGGAGGAGATAGTTTAGTTGCTGTATTAGAAGAGCTGAGAATGCTGAGCTTGAGTCAAAAACATTCTCTGAAAATCCTGTACGAGTCTGAATCAGATCAAGGGTCATGTTTCTGTTTAGCTAGCGATAATTGTGTCCTTATCTAACAGCAGAGGACATGATTGACTTCGGGTTTTACTGCTTGTGCCTGTTTACTTGTGGGTTACTCATTTTTCATCTTGATTAAATACCCAACAAAGAAAGCTTATGGCTGTGACCTACCCGAGTGTGTCAGGTGTGTGTGTGCATTTCCAAGGGGAATTTTCAGCGTGCCTGCACACGCAGCTCGCACTGTGGGCAGGGAACCAGTCTGCCTGCTCTCTCTTGTGGAAAAGCATCCCAGCTCTCAGGAGCACATCCACAATGAAAGCTACAAACCCAAACCCCTCTGTCTTCCAGGACAGACGAGTGGCTCTCGGCAGCAATTGATTGCTTGGAGTATCTTCCTGATCATATGGTGGTGGATATTAGCAGGAACCTGCCCGATGAGCCAGACAAAGCAGGCGCCTGGAAACTGCTGCTCTTTGAAAACATTGGTAGATACTACAGCCAAAAAAAGGAGCCGCTCTTAAGCCATGCCTCTGAAATTCATTTAGGAATTGCAGAACTGTTAGGTAAGTGAAACAGAGCTGTGTTCAATGCTTATGTGAGATATGTACTAAGAAACTGAATGTTTACCTCAGGAGCCAAGATTAAAAGCTGACTTCTACAAGTGTTGGGGTTTTTGTTTGTTTGTTTGGGGGTTTTATGTATGCTTTGGTTTTTTTCTGTTTTTGTTTTGTTTTGTTTTGTTTTTTGTTTTTTGGGGTTTTTTTATTAAGGCAAATAAATCTTTATTTTTGGCATTTTGGTTCTTGCTGTATGCAGTTGTGTAATCATTGTTCAGACCTGTGTAGAATGGCTGTGAAACCTGAGTGCTACACTTTGATACCAGCTGCTATCCCTGGAAGTCAGATATCCATGGGAAATTAAATATAAATGTAGCCTAATGGTAAATATTTAGGCTGAAAGCTGTCTGGATGCTTGGTACCCCGTTGACAACTTTTACTTTTTTTACATAGAAATGTTTCCTAAATTTAGTTCAGACAGCATTTTAGAAAGCTTTTGATGTTTTAGTTCTCAACTTTTTATCCCAGATCTCCTTATTTCTTATAGTTTCTCTACCTTGATTATTCTTCTTGTTCCATGTTAACTGGAATACTTTGCATTTATATCCCATTCCTCCTCTCTGCATGATAAAGGATATTAGTACAACCACTTCATGTAAACAATTCACAAATCTAAAATGGCTATTCTGCATAGGAAGGCAAATGAAAACTTTGCTAAGTTACACTAATGAATTAATTAGCAATTAATTAATCAAATTCGCCTATGTATCTAGAACACACTCCTTGGTTTTTGTGAGATCTTTATTACCACAAACAGAGGTAATTTTTTTTTTTTTTAATAGAACCATTTTCCTTTTCCAGTATTTTGCATCCCCTTTAAGATGGCTGAACTGCAACCAAATTTAATTACAAAGGAGCTTTAATGCCAGGCTGAGTGCCTGTGTGTGGGATGTCTGCAAGCAGCTCTCCTCAACCTGGGAGAGGTTTTATTTTTTGTCAGAATGAGTTGCTGTGTTGGGCCGGTTCTGTTTAGAGAGAGATGAGCATCTCCTCAGTGGCTGACTCGGGTGTTTTCTGGTAACGTTGATTGAAATGAAAATGGCAGCAGGTCCCTTTCTCTCTCCCCAGTGAACGGGAAGATGGAGCAATCTTTAGAAGCTGTTCAGCTTTATTTGAAGCTCCTGGACAGCCAGGTCAGGGAGGAGTTCAGGAGGCTGCTGTACTTCATGGCCGTCGCAGCGCATCAATCTGAGATCAAGCTACAGAAGGAGGTAAATCTGCATTCTTAGCAGCTCTTTTACTCCCTCTGAAACCCAGAGATCGCAGGTTCTGCTCAGAAAACGCCTTTGTAGTTTACATTTGTGACTACAGGAGAAGCAGTGTCTCAGAAGATCAAAGGTGATGCCCTTCTTAATGGGAGAGACCAACTCTCCTCTCCTGGTCATTATTTCCCTTTGTTCTTCAGAGTGACAACAGGATGGTTGTGAAAAGGACGTTCTCTAAAGCCATTATCAACAATAAAAACTTATCCAGAGGGAAAACGGACCTCCTGATCTTGTTCCTCGTTGACAACCAGAGAGATGTGTTAAAGGTAAGAGCTAGAAGATGGCCAGGGTTTATTTATTTATCTGTTATGCTCACGGGAAACTTGAGCACACCGAGCTGCTGCTGCATCGTCCTCTCCTTCTGTTCCAGATCCCGGGGGCGCTGCACAAAATGGTCAGCAATAAACTGCTGGCTCTGCAGAAAGGCCAGGATCCCAGCAAGATCACAGGTAACGCTGCAGCTCGCATGAGAAATGGGCCCTGCAGAAAGCCTTGCTGTGACAAGAACTGGTTTGATCCAAAGGAGGATGGGTGGCTCTGCAGAATCTCCAGGGTTGGGTGATCATCCTCTCAATGGCCCCACGTTTCCTTCCAGGTTACACCTTTTGCCAAAAACTTGATGAAAGAGAGTATCGCTCCAACACGGAGAAGACCACAAAAGATGAGCTGTTAGCTCTGTTGAAAGCTATCGACGAAGATTCAAACCTCTCAGACAAAGAGAGAAAGAGGCTGCTGGATCAGTTTCATAGTAGTAATCCAAGTATTTTTATGCAGTATTTTGGAGAGAGAGTTACTAATATGTGTGTGTGAGACTTTTAAGTATTGATTACTTTGTATGTCCCAGAAGTGAAAACACTAATATATATGTAAATCTTTTATATTCATGTATCTGCCTAATAAAATTATTTTGTGGAAATTGATGGAATTTATGCAATTATTACCAAAGCCGAAAGTTACCCTACCCAAGTTTGCCCTGGATCTATGGCATAGCCTTTCTCATTCTTAATTGCCATAGGACCAAAATTAATCCTTCCTTCTCCTCCCCAAAAGCCAAGTCTGCTGACTCCCTCCATTCAAATATCAAAATCACGGAGATGGGAGATGCCATGAATGAAATCTCTGCCACCTTTTGCCCCACCACTGAATCTTACGCTGAACGCTTTTTTTCCCCTCGTTTGCCTCGGCTTATGTGATTTATCACTGAACGTTGGTCTTTGACTTGCTGTGTGCTGAACACACTAAAAAACGTGTTTTGCTTGATATTGCACAAATTTTCTTCAAGCTTCCCAGCTCACTAACCTATGTGTGTGACAAATCACTGTGCTGTTTTAAGCTCAAAGGGCACCACGTTGAGGAATTGACTCTCCTGGGCTGGTAAAGTCAGTCTGGATTTTTAAATGAATCTGGCTTATGGTTGCCACAGGATGTTTGTGGCTGGTTATCTTCATCCCTGCAGTGTTTTGCTCAGTCTGTAGCTCTCACTGATGGCATCAGCTGTAATTAGAAAAGTGCTGGAGCAAATGAAGGGCCTTTGGCTTTTCTTGGGGCGTTTCTTATCCGTGTCTGGTCTACAGTGGAAATACCAAGATTTGCAACACAGGCACTGCAAGCACAAATATATATATATATATGTAAATATAACATGATCAGATATCTAATTTTGACTCTTGTGGAGTTAGCTCTGGAATGAGATCATCAAATCTTCATTTCAACTGCTGTTGAGAAAAGAAAATACCACCCAACTTTTGTTCCGTTTAAAGTGTTGAGCTCTGTCCTTTTACTTAGGAACAAAAGCGAATTTAATTACGACAATAAAGTAGCAACGACTGCTCCAGTCACATGTGCCTAGCAAAAAAAACCAATTCTTGTCAGACTCCCATGTTTCACTAACTCCTCAGGGGCCAGAGTGTTTCTCTGAAATGGAGCTGAAGGACTTGGTGTGCAAGAGGACAACGTTTTACTGTGTCCTGATGGGCGACGGAAGACAAAAATGTCAAAAGCCTCTTCTAGGGTTCTTAAAAATAATCAGTTCATGAAAACTCGCAGGGGAAGTGTAAGTAGTTGTAGCTGTTCGGTTTTTAACGGAAAGGTTTTTATTATAAATGCACTTCCTCGGAGCAACTGGCTTAGCTCATACTTTCCCAGCGTGGGGGTGGAAATCCTGAGGTGGCGGTGGCGCTGGATGGGTTCGCCCTTCAGCTGAAGGGTTTTTTTCCCTTTCTGCTGCTGTGACACCCCGGCTCTCGGGGGATGCGATTGCTCTCCGGGCATTGAGAGAACCATTGCTCTGTGGGGCTGAGGGAACTCTGTGGGGGCTGAGGGAAGGATCGCTGTCCGGGCACGGAGCTGCTGCCTGCGGCCATCGCCCTCCCCACCGCGGCTCCTGCCCCGGGAGCTGTCCCCGGGCTGGCTCTGCTGCCCGGGGCACTCGCAGGTGGGCACAAAGCAGGGCAGCACCTCCGGGGGATCCAGCTCCTCCCAGAGCACCTCCTCGGGAGCTCACACCGGGCCCCGCATGAGGACAGCGTGGCCAACGCAGCATCGAGCTCCGCGGCTGCCGGCGGGGGTTAACCCGAACCGGCCCCGAGCGATCGATGTNGAAAGGGAGAGCTCGGCGCCGGGGCCTGAGGATGTGCTGGGGCCCGAGAGCCCTGGGGTGCTGTCTCATGCCCTGCCCCGTGCTCCGTGGAGTTTATTTGTTTATTTAGTGCCGGGCTCTGAGGACCTGTAATTGAAAGAAGCTGCGGAATTTGTTCCGGGCTTTAAAATTGTGGCTTTTTTTTATTTTTTTTTTTTTTTTTTTTTTTTTCTCGCGCGTTTCTATTTTCGTTAAAAATAAACGCAAGGGAAGCGGCAAGAAGCGGACTTGGCTCTGTTAGGAGTCAGAATTGTTCCCCCCGTGAAAGGAGGGATGATGACCGTGCTTCTGGAAGAGGCATTGTCCCGCTTGTTGACCCCGTGGAAAGAGGAGATGTTCTAGATGCGTTCTGGCAATAATAGCAGTAATCCATCAGGAAAGAGCAGACTGTTGCAAACTCGACAGCTAAACCAACAAGTGGTGCCTGTTGACCTCATCTGCTGAGCGGCCGGTTGGTAGAATGGCTCGGGAATTCTCATACCTGCCCCTCCACAGCTGAAATTGGATTTTTTTTCTCCAGCAAACGGTGATTTCGATGAAACCTGGGCTGGGTTTGAGGCTGGAGTTCTTGAGCTGCCATCCCACGGAAGGCAACGCTTCAGGGTGTGCGTGGCAGGAATGATGGCCTGGGTTGGATTATCAGACTGCTGAGCTTGTCATTTATCTTCTGTGAGTATTCCAGCAGCTGGACTCCAACCTCAGGTTCCCCTCTCTCTGTAAGTGAGGTTTATTCTGTTTCTCTGCTTTGCTCAGGCTAGGGAGGATGAAGCGCAGTGAGAGATTGCCAGGCACTAGGGAGTGTTGTGTGCATTAAAGACTTAAGTGGGGCTTGGTCGAGTCATCTTTGTGGCTCAGATTTGATTCAGGAGGATGCTTCGTGGAAGAGAATGGATGGGAAGAACGGCCATGCAGTCTGGAATGGGTGTGGAAGCCTTTATGATAATGCTTTTATCCTAGGCAAATTCAGCAGCGGGTTTCTCTCTCGCTTTAACCAGTCCTATTTTGTATTTTATATATTGCAGTGGTTGCTATGCTCTTCTCTTTATTACCAGAGCTCCTCATCCTCCATCTAGGGGTGGAGTGAGTCTAACAGTACCTGATGCCCGTGTGCCAGGCATGTTCTCCTGTGTCATTTATCCCCAAGCTTTTCATGCTGTTTTCTCCTCGAAAATAGAAATGACACAGTGCTGTGGGCAAGTGTTGCACGCTGTTGTCTCTCATGCATCGAGCGAGATGATGATCCTGAGTCATTGCTGTGGAGCAAAACTCTTCCTTACGTGCCCTGAGCTTCCCAGCTGTCCTGAGGAATCACTCTGGGACATCAATCCGGGCGCTGGTGGATGAAAATGAATCCCAGCGCTGCATTTGATGTTTCTCCTTCCTTCTGTGTCCTCTTCAGCGTGGTTTTTTTTGGGTATTTTTTTTTGATGCTGTGTTTTCTCTGAGTAGCTGTGAGGTGCCTCTCTCTCGCTGAGAACTCGGTTTATTTCAAAATGTGAAAGTGGAGATGGTGGGGTACTAGGGGAAAAGAGGAAGTTGTTGTTTTTCCAGGAGCATTTTTAAAATTTATTTCGAAAGCAGACTCTTCCCGTCTCCCACTTCCCAGAACATCTAAGTTATTTGATTTAGAGACATCAGATGCTCTCAAAGAGCTTTCTGTAAAATTAAAGCCTGAGCAGCAGCTTCCTGCATGATAGTTTTCAGTGGTGGATTAAAAAAAAAAAAAAATCACGTTCTTTAAAGGGAAAGCTGAGAATGAAAGAGGTGAAGATAAGGAACAGCAAAACTTGATTTTCTACTGGTAATTTTTTCAGTGTAACTTTAGATAGCCTGCAGGTATCTGCAGTGTGATAGAAATATCCTTTAATACGTCATGTCTAATAAACCATTTCAATTACTATTTTAATTACAATAACTGTCCTTTACTGTCTTAATTTAAAAACCCAAGCAACTCTGATATTTTATGCAAAAATCAGGACTCTAGAATGTAATGAAAATATGGGAATAGAATTTCATATGAATTTCTCTCTAGTTCTTTTGCTTCTTCTTAATGCTCTTGAATGGCTCAGAGGGAAGTTTTTAAGTTGTGAGCAGTTGGGGCAGACCATAGTTGAGGAATATGTTCTGTTCAGGAAGATTTATTGCTGTGTCGTGAGGAAATGTTGTCTCATAATCTTTTGTGAAACGTGTCTGTAATGCTGTTCTGAAGGGGCTTTCTTAAAAGCAGTGCTAGGAAAGAAAACAATATTTATTTTATTTTTTCCTCTCATCATAACGGCAAGGGAACGGTTTGAGATTTTTGAGAAATGACTGCAGATTAAATAAATGCGAGCTGTGTTGGAAGATGGGAAGTGAGTCACTGAGTCCAGGTCCCCTGCCATTATGGGGATGACATCATATAACTCCTCAGAAGAATTCTTTCATTCTTAATTTTTTTTTTTTCCTTAATCAAGAGGACTCCACGGTGATGTTTACCCACTCAGCCATGTCAGAAAATGCTTATTCATCCCCTTTTCCATATATTTTTTTTTCTTTTTTGTAAAGAACCAGCTGAAAATGTCTCAGAATCCTGACAAGCTAAATTCGAGTGAAGAAAAGCTGAGTGGTTTGGAGGATGATCAGGAGGAGAATTTGGACAACTCGGATCAGTCTGTCCGAAAAAGAATACGACAGAGTGCTCCGGGCTCACACAGAGATGATACACCAAAGTGTAAGCAAAGCTGCTTTATGAAATACACTAAATAAGAGTCAATTCTGTCACAGTTGTCAGAGGCAATCCCAGTGTTTTACAGCATTCTGTGCAGGTTGGTCTTGCAACTAAATTCAGTGTGACTCCTGGTGATGAAAACCTTGAAACTTCTCTGCCCGTTTTCCTTTTATTTTCCTGATTGTACACACAGTGTGCACCTTTTCTTAACTGATCTCCTTGCTCTGAGCCATATACATCCTAAATATCCCGGTGAGTTTGTGCTCTTGGATGGATGAAGGGGGTATGGGATGGATAAACAGCAGCCCGGTGCTGTTCCAGCTAAACTCTCTCTGCTCTTTGCCTTTTCAGCTGAACCCTGTGCTTGTTGCTGCAGCCCCCTGTTCCTATTGCAGGGCAGGAAAAGCCTAACTCTGTTATCCTGTCAGCCCCCTCACCAGATAGATGATGGAAAGTTGTGTATTTAATCCCAATACTACCTCCGTGCAAGCAGGAATGCACATTTTTCCTAAGGCATATTTCTCTCTGCCATTCTGCTTTTAACATGAAGGTCTGGATGCAATATGGGAGCCAATATTTCTGGCAAATCTGTAGATAAAACCAAGGGGAAGTTTTCTGGCTCCAGGCATTCAATTCAAAGAAGCAGAAGTGCTCAGATTTCTAATGTCTGTATGGAGTGGCTCAGCAGTAACATTTTTTTTTTTTTCCCATTGTGTTTGTTTTGACTTGAGGTTCTGGGTCGTGTTTAGCCTGGAGGAGATGCTCTGAGGGAGTTTCTGTTCCTGTGCCTTGCTGGTTGCCTGGTTTGGGTTTTTGTGTGGAGACAGGCTCGGAAGGTGTGGAAATAAAGAGCATGAGGTGGTTTGGGCTCCAGCCCTTCCCTGGTGTAAAGGAGCAGGTCTGAGAATGCAGTGATGTGATTTAGGAGCAACCTTTGGCCAGGGAAAGTGTCTGAGCTCTCGGTGCCCCCACTGCTGCTGCAGTGAAATCGTTTGGCACTGGCACAGGAGCACGGTGAACTCTGCTGCTGCTGCTGCTTCTCAGAATAGCAATCCTTGCTGTGCTCCCAGAGGCAGAATGCAAGGTTCAGCTCCAAGCAGAAGGCGCTGAGGGCTGCATGAAAAGAGTGAGATATTCATGAGAAACGATTGGAACTCAGAAGAGCTCTGCAGGGCAGACAAATGATGGACACTTACTTTTGAGAGGCCTTTTCTGTGGAATTCCTTAAGTGCAATCAATGTGGATTAGCAAATGAGGTGGTGGTCATAGTTTGCCTGAAATGTTTCTCGGGGATCCCTGCTTGATTTCTCTCCCTTTGGGATCAGGATGTTGCTCCTGGACTGAAGGGAATGAGCTACAGGAGGGAATGGATCCATCAGGGCACCAACCCTTTCGCTAAGCCAGGGCCCAGTTTGAGGCTGTTGGCCCATCCTGGTCAGTGCCAAATGCCTGCCAGGGGAAGAGCTCTCAAGCTTTTGGTGCTGCCATTGCTGCTCTCCTCTGTTGTTTGGGTGATTGGCTCTGGGGGAGGAAAAAAAATTAAAAAAAAGAGTTTGGAGGAGTGCCATTTGCCTTGGAATTAGTGAGAATAATTAGCTACTGGTGTGCTGCTGCTTAACAGTGATGGTGATTGTTTGTTGACTGCTTTAATGATGAAATCACTTCCTTGAAAAATGTAAAACTGAAATGGCAATATCTGCGCAATGCTCGTGAAGATACATGGTGAAAATGCTGCTATTTGTAATTATTTCTTCCTACAGCGTGGAGAAAGATGCCAAGATGCTATTAAGCCATCTTAAAGAAGTACTGGTTTGTGTGTGGGGGGGTTTTGCTGGGAGATGTTTTTTTAAAAAAAGTTTGATGGAAACAATTGACATAGTGAGCCCAGAATATCCGCTGGGATCCACTCCTTGTTTTTCCTGAAATACTCCAAACCTGTGTCATCCACCAGATGGGGAAGGAAGGGAAGGAAAGGAGAAAAATCTTCAGCTGATGCTGTTGTTTGACCTTTTGTGCTGTCAGTAAAGGTGGAAGGAGTCCAAAAGGCTCTTCCTGCAGGCTTCTGTTGAGAGCTCTGACAGTGTCATTGGTGTTGCAGCCAGTCCCTCTCGGCCTGTGTCAATGGAAGAGCTTCTGGAGACAGCAAAGGGAGTCACCAACATGGCACTGGCACACGAAATCGTGGTGAATGGAGACTTCCAGATCAAGCCAGCTGAACTGCCAGAGCACAGGTGAGGCTGCTCCCAGGTAGGTACCTGAATAAAACTGTGTCTGTGCAGCTCTAAAGGCTCTGGCTGGTGCCTTGTCTGGCCGTGCCCGGGAGGAGGTAGGAAAGAATGCAAGAGGAAGGTGGTAACTGGGCAGTTGTGCTTCCCCAGATATGTGTGTGTGTGTGGAAGGTGAAACCCTTGGATTGTTGGGCCATGTGTGGTGCAGATCCCAGGGGCTGTGGTTTCTCCTGTGTCCCCTTGTCCCCAGCTCTGAGCCTGCCCAGCACCAGCCTGGCTGCAGATGGAGGTAGTGCTTTTTGCCATTTTTTTTTAAGCTTTCACTGCCTGTGGGAGTAAGATGAAACTGATTATTTTAGCTTTTCCTGTCTGTTTCTTCAGGGATATTTCGGGAACCGATTCCTGTGTTTTATTAGGTTACTCCTTGCTCCTTTCAAGTTTGAAGCCTTTCCTTCTCCTGCAGTAATTGTATGCTCTGCTGAGAGGGGAGAAGGAGAACAGAGGAGGCTTCATCTTCTGTTCCTCTCTCTCTCTCTCTCATACACAGTGAGGTGTGGCTGACATCCCCCTGCCTTGATTTGGGAAAGGGGGTGCAATATTTCATGGAAGGAAGCTGGTCCCCATGGGGGCCAGTGTGGAAATTACACCTGGTGTGAACAGGAGTTTTGATTCAGTATTTGGAATTAGGACTTGGGACTGAAGCAGTGGAATTCATTGATTTTTTTTATACAAACTGCTCTGGGCCCTTATCTCAGAGCAGGTGCAGTTCTTACGTGGTGAAACAGATTTTATGTCAGGGAAGTGACTCAATTTCTGTTAGGTTTACTAATGAATTTTATGTAGTGGAATTGATTTTACTTAGTGGGGCCTGTAAAAGGAACATAGACACTGGTCTTTTGAAGACAAAACGTAATTTTTGCCATTTTTGTTTTCTTCCAGTTATCTAGAGGTAGCATGTGATAAATCCTTTGAAGCATTTTAGTTTGTAGCCACCTTTGCTGGTGTGTAACCCTGTATTAGGACACAAGCCGTTCCAAATCACGTGCCCAGCTTTTTCTTGCTTTTCTGAGTAACTTCAAATGATGGCTATGTGTTAATCATCATCTAGTTATTATTTTCCTATTATTACATGCCGTGCTTCAGGAGCTGTGTCTTTGTAAGGTGGTGCAGAGGCCAGTATCATTATTTTTAACATGTTTATTCACAGCTTGGAGAAGAAAGTCCGAGATATTGTGCATAAAGCTTTCTGGGATTGTCTGGAAGCTCAGCTAAAGGAAGACCCCCCGACATATGATCATGCAATTAAACTATTGGGAGAAATTAAAGAGGTAAGATGATGTGATATGAAGGGAAATGATACTTCCTTTTGAGTTATGGCACTGGTATTGGTCACGGAATCAGTGAGATTCTCCAGCGCCGGGCTGATCAAACCAAGCACAACAAGTCTGAAGTGTGATCTGTGCCACAGAGGATTTGCAACTTGGTAACTTCAGAATCACACAGCCTGAGGTGAGACAGTTGGAGTTGGTGAGTGGTTGGTTAAAAGAAAAGAAAAAAAGAAAAAGAAAGAGAAATTCAAGGATTTAGTAACTGGTTCAGTGGGAGGTGACCCTGCCCGTGGTAGGGGTTTGGAAGCAGGTGATCTTTAAGGTCTCTCCTGACCCAAACCATTCCATGATTCTGTAATTCTATAAGAGGTGGTTCAGGAACTGTTTTGCTCCTTGTAATCTTTGATGTGTGGAACTAATGCAGTGTTAACAATTTTCCATTTCAGAGTCTTCTGTCTTTCTTGTTGCCTGGTCATACTAGACTGAGGAGCCAAATTACAGAAGTTCTTGACCTGGATTTGATAAAACAGGAGGCAGAGAACGGGGCCCTTGACATTGCCAAGTTGGTCAAATTTGTTATTGGGATGATGGGGACTCTCTGTGCACCAGCTCGAGATGAAGACATTAAGAAACTGAAAGATATTCATGAAATAGTTCCTCTTTTCAGGTACTGAAATGTGTTTATCAGTCATGTCGGGAGTCCCCTAAACAATGTTAGAGGTGGGAGGGGGGAAAACTTGCAACTCCTAGAGAGAAAAGAGTGATAGGGAGGAGGGTACAGCTGTGGGTGTGAAGGGGAGAGATGCTCCAGGAGTCATTAGCAAGGACCATCTCTGATCTGGTGAGCTGGAGCATTTGTCTGACTCCTGCATGTCACTGAGGGACATTGGCTTAAATGTCAAAATGAGCTTCAAGGCGAATAGTCAGTTTGTATCAGAACTGAATGTCAACACCAGAAGGTGAAAAAAGCACACAGGAGCTCAGGGGAAAAGCTTTTCTCTTTGCTCCACTCCCTGTGTAATTAATTCCCTGGCAGTTCTGAAGGGAGTGTGTGTTCCACATCTGGGAGCATCCAGGCTTCTGCTTTGCCACCATGTTCTCAGTGGAACGAGGTCTCAGCAGCTGGGAGAAGCTTCACTAACCTTGCTGCTTTCTAATTTGAAAAGCTTCCAGGAGTTCAGGATTGACTTGGCAGAAACACTGCCAGCAGGAATTAGGTTGCTTTGAAATTAAGGTGGTTTTTTTTTTGGTGTTAGTTTGGTTTTTCTTTTTTGCCCCTTTGGGTCTGATTATTGACTTCCCACCGAGGTTGGCTTTCCAGGCAAGCTTGGAAACCCCAGATGTCTTTCCATATACAGTATTGCACATCCTGGGAGATAAAATCCATGGAGCTAGTGAAGTCAATTCCATGGAGGATTTTTTTTTACAGGAGAGCAAGATTTGTTTCCCATTTGGAAGAGGCACATGCATGCATGTACATGCTTGCTGAAGCTTTCTCTTTCTCATGCTCTGAAGTTGTTAAGCTGTTACTGTTTCCCATGCATGTTTTTTGCTCTTTCTTTAGAACAATCTGTAATAAATCTTACAGGTAAACAGCACCTCTGAAGAAACATCTGCAGCCTTGAATAACTTTTTCTGTTTGTTTGTTTAGAGCAATTTTCTCTGTATTAGACCTAATGAAAATGGATATGGCAAACTTCGCTGTCAGTAGTATTAGGCCAAAATTAATGCAGCAGTCTGCTGAATATGAAAGAAAGAAGTTTCAGGAGTTTCTTGAGAAACAGCCAAGTATGACTTTGTTCCTTTCTTTCTTCCCCTCTGACCTCCCAGTAAACTGCGTGTCTTTGCTTGTAGATCATGACAAGAACTCAGATATTTTTATAAGTTCTAGAATTCATGTGGTAAATGACAGCTTGTACCCCAGAACAGGTTGGAAAAAACCTGCCAGAACAATAGTTCTGCCCTCGGTACATCCAGTTTAATTTCAATACAGTGTAGGGCATGATTACCCAGCACCATCTCACCTCTGATTTCCTGTAGCCGTGTTGTGGTTTTGGTTTAGACGTTCTGCTTGATGCAATAAATGAAATGCATGTCATACCTGATATCACGGGCATTAGTCATAGCAACTAATGGGATCGTTTGCAAATTATTGGTGGAAAAAAATTACTTGGAAAAAGAATTTTCTTGACAGTTTTTTTTTTTTTCCCCTCCTGCTCTTCCAGATTCCTTGCACCTTGTCACAAAGTGGTTGCAGGAAGCAGCAGATGATCTTGCAAAGCCGGAGCATGGAGCGTCGCCTCCCCGCTGTAGCCACGGTGCCGCCGGTGCAGCTCCTGCCCTGTGCTTCACCGCCGTACAAAACCAGGCCTATCTCAAGCTGCTGAAGTGGGATCACGTCAACAGGCCTTTTCCAGAAGTAGGTATCTCACAGAAAAATCTGCTTCTGTGCTAGTTCCACTCCTCCGTCCCCGGGGACGCAGCAGGAGCTGTTTGGCACCTGTAGCCTTGCAGCACCCATGGCACTACGCCGTCCATCTCTGCTTGGGAGATCTGGCGGCTGCAGCAGGTGCTGAACCCTGCTCAGCTGGAGAAGAGGAGCCAGTGCTTTCCACTGTGCTCCTGGTGCCGGCCTGCTCTTCCCTCCGCTGCATCCCCAGCCCTGCAGACCGACTCCGTGCTCTGCTGCCTCCCTCCCTCCCTCCTTGCAGACGCTGCTCATGGATCAGACGCGCTTCCTGGAGCTGCAGCTGGAGCTGGAGCAGCTCCTGGTGGTGGGGACAGTGTTGCTGGTCACCTTCAGCGCAGCAGGCTCGGCGCTCATCGACCTGCCCGGCTTCGCTGAGAAAATCAAAGCCGTCGTCAAGGTGCTGCTGGCGGGAATGCATCTTCCGTGAGTATGGCTGCTCTGGGGGGCAGTGCAGCTCTGCTCTCACCCTGGGGAAAACCATCAGGTCAAGCCAATTTCTGCCTGGGGACTGCAGGAAATGCAGAGGGAGGTGATAATGGCTCGCTTTTCCTTCAAAAGAGCTGTCTTTTCTCGCGCCGTTCTTCCGTGATTTGTACACAAGCTGCTTTTTTTTCAGAGCGTGTTTTTCTCACGGGAGAGTGCCAGCAGCTGCCCCTGCTCCCCCAAAATCCGAGCGTGGCACAGTGAGCTGCCTGCAGATCCAGTGATTACTCTACACCTACGGGTTTTGCTTTAGTCAGAGCTGTCCTCAGGCAGAAAGTGTGTATGCATCGTTCAGGCTTGAAGTCTTGAATGTTCTCCTGCTTCCTTGCTCTAGATCTCAGCTTTATTTTTCATGTATCTATAATTGTATTAATGGTATTTATCTGCATTACTCCTTTTCCACTGCATTTGAGAAATAAGGCAACTCCAATTGACGGGTTTATTTTTAAAAAGTGGGAGAATGGTAACTAACTAACTAATTAGTGATTAACTAATTAACAGTTAATGCTGTGCCTCGTGTTTTCCAGCTCCTTTAACCTGAAGGAGTCCCTGGCCACCGTGGGTGAGAAGGTGTGTGCTGAAGTGAACAGCTGCCTTTGCCAGCACGGCTTCACCCCCTTCTCAGCCGACAGGGAGGCTGTGCTGAAGGGACAGATCCAGGCCGTGGCCAGCCCGGATAACTCCATCTGCAAGCTCATAGGTAGGTCTGGAGAGTGCTCTGCTCTCCCTCTCTGTGGAACTGGGGCTGGGGGCAGGTGCAGGGCTCCTCTTTCCGTGCTTTTCTCCACGTTGTCTTTCCAGCTTGCCGACCATTATTTCCAGGCTTTTGTTGCATTTCACACGAGGCTGTTTCTAATTCACTGTCTCTGTTGAAAACACAAACCCGACCCCTTTTTTTCCCCCAGATGCCCGAATTCAAAAGTTTCTGGAGAATTATCTTGCATCCAGTCACCAGAAATCATTGCCTGCCATTCCTGGAGGATTAGGCCCTATTCAGAGGGAGCTGGAGGAGATTGCTGCCAAGTACATCCGTCTTGTCAACTACAACAGAATGGTCTTCAGCCCTTACTATGATGCAGTCCTTGGTAAAATACTGACTAAGGAAGAATCCCAAACCCTAGGGAAGTCAGAAGAATCATAAAACCAGTCTGTGTGCTACCAATGCAGTATTGTCAGCTATTAAATAAAACTTGTACCGATATTTATCTAGGAAAAACGGCTTTCCGTGTAAATACTGGTTCCTTTTAACCCCTGAGTGGTGACTGCTGAGGGAAATACAGGAGCTGCAAAAAGGGTTCTGAGGTAAAAGATGAGAGATGCATTTCTAATATAATTATGCAACTTGTTGGGGGAATATCATGGGAGTTTTCTGGCTGCAATTTTTAGATTTTTTTGAGCTGATGATAGGTAGAGCAAGTTTTAAGAACCAAATTTTGTATTTAGGTGGCTCATTTCAGGGCATTTAACTCTTTAATTTACAGTGAACTTAGTTTAATTTATCCGGAGCTGGTTAGCAATGGCTCTTCCCAGAAGGGGTGATTTGTTTTTTAAAAAAAAAAAAATCTTACTTTAAAGAATTACTAAAGCTAAAATTCTAAAGAAGAACTTTTCCAGACAAAACACCAAGCCAAGCAGCACTTTACTGTAACATTATGGTGAGTATGATAGGCTTACTAGTTTTTTCTGTATTTGACTGCATTTTTAATAGCATTTTTTTGCTGTTTACCTGCAGATGTTACAAAACACAATATATTTTTGTAGCAAATGTTCTGGTTATTGGGTAACTGTCCTCTGCTATGTACAGTACTCCCAGAGGTGGCAATCTTATAGATTGCAGCTGTATTTATATCTTGTAAAGATTTCAGAAAGGGCAGAGCTAAAGTGTTTTGATAAAAGTGCCATTTCTTACTTTTTTTTTTTTTTTTGCTAGTAATTTCCTCCTTTTTAGGTGAAATACTAATTTTAAAGTGAGTTGTCATTCGCAGAAGGCAGATTTAAAGTGTGCAAAACTTTAGGTTGAAAATTTTGAGGGTTTTTTTTTAAAAAAACTACAGCAGGAGATGGTTGCATATTCAATCATGTCTTCAGAAATATCCAGGAATTGCAGAGAGCACCGTGGGCAGTATAAGTGATTTTAGTGTACCCTGAGAGGTGAATGATTTGATGTTACTTTGAATATATTCTAGTAGATTTTTTTTCACTTTGTAGACGTGTTCTTAAAACTTAAGAGTATTTGTAGGTCTTGAATGTAATGAGCTACGTGTTGTATACAGAGAAGAGCCCAGTGTTCTTACCTTGCAATCTCAGGCTCATCTGGGAGGTAAGTGAAACTTTCCTCTGCTTGAGCAACAACTCTGTATTACAGTAATCAATATTTGATGGTTTTATGAAAGCAAAGCTTGTAGTTGCACAGTAAGTGGCCCGAGCACGAGGTTGTTCAAACCAGAACGTGCTGTCTTTTAAAAAAAAAAATCAACCAGCAAGGTCTGTGAAACAAATAAATAAAGGGGCTCTTTGTGTTGCCAGCAGGCAGGTTAAGGTAGGAATCAGCCAAAGTTACAGAATTTACAGGAGCACTTGATAATGATCCACTGTTGATGCTTCAGTTTCCTTTGAATGTCAGGGTGGATAAAGCTGCACCAACTTTGTGTTTGGAGGGGGGTGGAAGAAATAAGACCCTTTTTTTTCTATATTAGCCTATGCAACTCTAAACCAAATCTTTTCTCATTCGTTACAAACCCCCTTCCCCAAGGGAAAAACCCAGCAAAACCCCGTGAGAGTTCATCAGCTCAGACAAGTGATTTTTCTCTTGGCCAAATGTACTCAGCCAGCAAAATGAATGTCTGCCTTTGAATCCTTCTTTGAGAACTCCAAAAATTAGGTCGGTTAGCCAGAAAAAAACGGGTTCTGAGTAGGATCTCTTGCAGTGTTTGGATCGGCAAAGGATTCTACAGAGCTGCTGCCTCAGCTTGCTGGGCTTTGCTATTAGAGATCAGGCTCTGCCTAAAGCTCTGCAGCTGCACAAACTCCCTCTGCCCGTGCCCAGCGAGCTCCCAGAGCCACCAGAGCTGAGACAGCGAGGAGAGACATCACCCAGGCAAAGCTGGTTTCACTTTTCTTAAACGAGAGCTGCCCAAGCTCCAAATTGCCGCTGTTCTTTTTCTCTTTTCAGTACTGCCTAGGAGCCGATTGCACAGAGCTGGGTGAGGTACAGCACGATCCGGAGCGTGTGGGGAGGAACGGGCACCTAGAGAAGCCCTTGAGAGGTGTGGGGCTGACTGCAGAGTGAAGGGCACTGCTTGAGCAGTGCATGAAATCCTGGTTGAGGAAATGGCTGCTGCCAGCCAGGGCTGGGCATTCAGGGCAGCAGGGACTGTGCTCGCTGGGTCCACACAGGGAATCCCATCTCTCCTCACAGGAGGGGCTTGAGCCTTCAGAATCCTAGCAAATCCTTCAAAATTTGATCCTAGCAGAAGAACCTTAGAATGAGGGAGCAGAGTGCAGTGCCTCTCACCTCCAGGGCCCAGACAGAAGGAACAAACACTGCTGGCACAGGTGCTGGGGGCCTTTCAGCAGGAAAGATCTAAAGGAACTGCAGCTCATGCCCACAAAGCATGGTAATGATCCTCCCAGGCTGTTCTTTTTAATGAGGCCGTTGGACAGAAAGGGTTTCTCTACGTCCCTTCTGAAAGAAACAAAGCAAGGAGGACACTTCAGGATGGCTCAGGGCCAGCCCCCTCTCCCTGTGCAGGTGCTGTTTCTTTCCTTTGCCCCGGGCCCTGCCTGTCCTCTAGTCCAGGGGGTTCTTAGGATCTTATCAGAGTGGGATTCTGAACAGCCAGTTCCAAGTTAAAAGCTGAAATACGTGTAGAAACTGCTTGGAAAGCTCACAGGGCGTTTCTTTAGCTGGTTTGAAGAGAACAAGTGCAACGATGTAGCTGATTATTAACATTTAGCATTGTACATCGGTGGAAAACCTGCGCAGGTATCCAGGACCAGGCTCCTGGAAATACCCACGCTGAACTGAGTTAGTCTCACGATGCTGTCTCCTTCAAACAGCCCTGGAATGACAAGCCAAAGTGTGCTGTATCCTCTGGAAAATGGAAACCGAGCTCATGCTACTGTGTATGCTCTGATCAATTTCCTGTGACGGTATAATTAGCATTGCTTTTGAAGTGGCTGAGTAATATTTAAGAAGTACCTTGTTGTGTTTGAATAAAACCAGAATGAGGCATGATGTTATGGATATCCTTTTATTTTAAAGGAATGTTGTTTTTTTTCTTGTCGTCGTTGTTTTTTTTTGTTTTTAATTTTCGACTACAAAACAGATTCCTTACATTCTGCCATAAATAAAAACGAACAATAAGGCAGGACACTACATGAACAAACTGAGAACAACTGTTTTCCAGAAAATGTGAATTAAAAATGCTTCACAAGTATAAGCCATCCAGTTTTTAAAATAAAACTGTTGAAAACCCACAAGAGTTCAAGTGGTAGATGTGTACACCCTCGAAGAACAAAATACAGTTTTGACAGTTTGCACTTTTGGTTTTGAAAACCGAGTTTTGTTCAGAGCACATTCTAAGGTTGTTCGGGCTGTTTTCAGATCAAGAACCATATGGGAGAAGAGGCACCACAGTAACAAAACCATTTTCAAGGATTTTTTGTTTTGTTTTGTTTTGTTTGCAGCCGTCCCTTTTAAAACGCTGGACTTTTAAGAGACCGATTCAATGCGAGTCTTTGTCTGTCACAGCAGAACTCCAACCTCGTTTCACCGGATTCTCTTTTGCTGCCGTGCTCTGTAAATGTCATGTACGGGGGGAACTACGGATCCTTTCTCCTCGTCGTCATCGGAATCCTCGTGGGATCTCTTCACAGCCTTGTTGAGAATGGTGTTGTTTTCCACAGGTCCATTGCCCTCCACAGCAATCTCGGGCAGGCCGCCCGTGATTATCCGTACGGCTTCGTCCACAGCTTCGGAGAGAGACACAGAACGGCCCCGCGGGTGACACCCAGCCCCCGGCAGGGACACCCAGAGACACCTGAGGGGACATTTCTGCCCTGCTCCGCTCACACTGAGCCTCGCCCGGCTGAGCTGTGATCAACAGCCCAGTTAGAAAGGAAAAGCTGCAGCTCCAGCCCTCCCTTCACGCAGGAATTGAGGTGGCCTGTGAGCCTCGGTGAAACTGGAAGGCCTTTTGGGAATTAGGGTAACCTAGTTCATGATTCACCAGAAAGGCTGCAGAACGAGTTTTCTGCTTCTCTCCAAAGAGGAAGCACCAAAAATACCCTGCATCATTTAAATAGATATTTTAGTTTCACTCAAAAAAATCCTACGTTTCCTTCTCTCTGATCATTTTTTTCCTTAAACTAACAAGGGGGGGGTGAGGAGTATATTATCATCTGTTGCAGGATCTGTGCTGTTTCTCTGTTCCAGAATTGTCCTTGCCCTCTTTGCAGGAGCTCAGAAAGCACTGCCTGCAGCTCCTGCCCTGTAACAATGTGAGTTATCCCCACCCATGACCCCCCACCAGGCCGCCAAGTTGTAATTTCATGTTATGTCTGCAATGCTGCTGGGAATGCTGCCTTTGAAAGGGTATTTTCAAAATCTCAATTTCTTTCTTTCAATTGATACCACCAACATTTTAAAAGAGCAGCTGGTGGTTTGCAGATTTTTGACTTTTTGTTGCCAGGTAAATGTGCAAACATCTCTAAGCAGATTCCAGCCCAATCTCCCCTGCTCTTAAACGCTAATTACAATCTGTAAACGAGGTCTGGGTTTCAGACAGCAATATCCATATGTAAACCCAAGTCTTACGCAGCACTAGCACAGCCTCCAGAGAGGACAAGTAACTTACTGTCAGGCAGTTTGCATCTTCTGAATATCTCCATGAGCTCATCCACTTGGACAAAGGGACCCTGATTTGTTACCAAAGGAAAAAAAAAAATGGTTTAGAAGGTTGTTTTCAATAGAGCGATACACACTGCGGTTCTGTCATGACAGAATGTCTTCCACAGCTTTCTGAAACGTTCAGAGTTCTTTAAAACAAACCTGAAAACAAATAGGAGGTGGCAGGAGCTTCATGAGAACTACAGCTGCTGGTGGAACAGGAAATACCCCGCCCGGGACAGGATGTAAACCTGGAGCTGTGGGGAGAAAAGCTGGGTGAAGCCAGTGCAAGACAGCTGGACAGAGCTGCTTTAGCACTGCACTGTCATTTGGCAAAATAATTACTACCCTGTCCCCCTCGCCTCTACTAATTCCATACTGCTCACTCAGCCATCTGCTGCTCTGCGAGCAGTGCATGCAACAGCTCATTACCACTTACCAGAGCCCAAACTCCTTGGGCTTATTTCCATGTGACCTTGGCATTAATTAGAACTCCCAGGCCTTTAGCAACCCAGCGAAATGACAGCCCAAGAGTTAAGTACAGGTTTGGATGACTGAGGAGCAGGAGAGCCTCTGATTAGGCTGGCTGAACACGCAGGCTCCTAACTCGCCACAGGTGAAACACAAGCACTTCCCCGAGCCTGACTTACGTGCTAAGTGCCTTGGCTGAAATGGAATCATCTGCTGAGTGTCTGGTTTGGGATATTCAGGCTTCCTGTCTACTTCATCCTTGAGGACAGGCACGATGGAAGGTGCAACCACAGGGTCTGGAATTATTGCTGCTAGTTTGGCACGGGAGACGTCCTGTGAAAGCCAAATTAGAGGGCGCTGACCTTGGCAGGATCGCGTCGCTCGCTTCAGTTACAGAACAAAACCTCACCCTGCACCCCGTCGCCGATTCTCACTTTGTCTTCATTACCATTTCAGATGTCCTCTTACAAGACCATCTGGGCAAAACTTGCACGGTTTCATTAAGCATTTTAATCCTACAGCGTCCCAGCTGGGAATGGAAACACTTGTTTCTGTTAACGTGGTGTTTGTCATTTTCGAGTGGCTCCTGTTTTAGGTTAGGAGGATTTAGGTGAACAGGTGCAGACCATTAGGCCTTCACAGCTATCATTTCTCCCTCATTTCATTCCCTAGATTGCTTTAGCTGGAGAAGAAGTAAAGCATAAGGCAGTCAGCAGGCATGCAAAGCTTCAGTTCAAACAGGATTATGTTTTGGCATGTTCCAAGCAGCAGGAATCGGCCCCAGGGCTGCACCATCTTAGGTACACCCTGCCCTGCATGCTCTTAGCAAAATGTACTTTGACTTCGTTTGTCAGCTCCCACCTAACTTCAAAATAACTTTGTCCCCACTGCATTCAAAGAAAAGTATTCAGTGGCTCAATGGCAGTCTGATTTCCATCTACCAGGTTATTTTTCAGCTCTGTGACAGCTCCGCTGCTTTGTTAACCTTGATGGCATCTCTATTTTTCATGAATCTTTTCTGCTAAGAGGTAAGTGGAAGCTGAGGCACTGCTTTAGAGGCATGGGTTGAGAGCTCTCTCCCCGTCCATGCAAATGGCAATCAGCTGTTTCTGCTTCTCTGGCAGCCTTAAAAAAATGTAAACCAACATCCTGTTCTGTCCTAACGATTGCCCGAAATGTTAAATGACAGAAATAGTAAAAACACACGAGGTTAGAAATAAAACGGGACCACCAGATACAGGGATCTGGCCTAGACTTTGAACCCCCACATGGCAGCACCAAAGCACTTCAGCCCTAAGAAACAACTGCAAAGAGGCAGCTCCCTGCCAAGAGCCTTCCTCAGCCATTCCCAGCAAACACTGGCACTGCAGCATGTGGGGCTGGATGCAGTTCCCAGTGAAGCCAGGGCAGTTTTGCCACCTCAGAGCACAAGGACAGCCAGCCATATTTCATATACATTACACCATCCTACAAGTTTCCCAAAGCGTCCTGATTTTTGAAGGAGCTCCGGTGGGAAGTGGAGGCCTGAAGCTGCATGGTGATGACATTAACCCATCGAGCTTTTCCATGGGGAGGAAAATGAGAGGTCACCAGGAATGCCCAAAGTTGCAGCTGTTACTGATGGTCCTTGCTCCCTTTGCTGCCCAAGGAAACCAGCAGGAGGAGGAGGAGGAAGAGGAAGCCTGTTTTACCTGCTTTTCTAGCAAGGGGAAGGACTCTAAGACAAGTCCTAAACTAGGAACTGCTGGAGATTCCTAGGACTAAAAAGAACAACACGAATTTGTAGCGTTCCTACCCACTCACCTTATAACCAAGGGCCTTCAGCTCGCTGGCAGAGCAAGGGTACAGATCCATGAACTTGTACCTGTCCACCAGCAGAGCTGTTTCTTTGCCCTCATATTCTTCCTTGAACGCTGTAAACCTCCGTTTTTCCACTTTCAGGATGCTGGCCAGATCCCCAATGTTACTTTCAAAGGCTAAAAACCGAGCCCAGATTTCCCTGGAACAGAAGAGGGACACTGAGAGTTCCTGCAGGAGGAAGGATTACTGAGCACAGCCCAATGAAAAACACACAAGAGGACAGAGCCAAAGGAGCCCACCTGGGAGTTCATGGCCATTGCTGTTATTTATTTTAGGTGCAACACCCTCCCAGTGCCCTATATAGTTACTGCTGATTTCTCCACTGGAAAATCTCATCTACAACTTAAGCAACACCTGATCATATTTCTGGACTTGATTCAACTTACATTTTAGTTTTGGAGTTCACCTTTGAAAAAGGTTCAGCTTTCAAGTTCTTGTGTTGTCTCGCTTTTAAATTGGGCGTAAAAGTATTTCTCAGGAAAGATCAGAACTGAAATGCAGAATGAATGTGCACAGCAGTGCCATATTTGATTCCTTAGTTTTGGTGCTTTTGTCTACCAGAATAATAACTCTGAACCCTCAGACTGCAAGGCTTGGGTGAGCATTTTTTTTGGAAAGAAAATTAAAAAGTAGCAATGAAAATATGGCAGTGAGTGGTTTAATCCAAGCTTTTCTTGGTTCTTTCCCTGTTTTTTTACTATCACGGCCGGGAGATGCTCAGCACCCTCCTCAACAAATTCCTGACTCACCTTCTCAGCTCAAACCAGTGAATCCTTACTGTACAAGAGGATTTTGCACTCTATCCTCAGCAATCCTGCGTCAATGAGGTTTTAAAGTCAATAAATTCGTGAATTTCACTAGAAGTGAGCTAGGGACTTTCCCAAATCTGTCACAGTTGTTGCTATTTTGGCCAGCACGAAGAGAGGAAAGGAACATCTCTACCAAATTTTGTCCCGCTCCTCAGGCATCTAATTTCTTTGGGATATTTATGGTTGAAAGGGGCTATGAATCTTTTCCAGTGCAGTGAAGCTGCTTTTGCACACATACCCAGATTTCTCAGGTGGAAGGCTCCCTGAAGTTAAAACACGTTCAAACAAAACTCTTGTATTGTTGTCCTCTTTAGAAACAGAAAGAAAAAAAAAAATCACACTGAGTAAAATATATTAAAGACAAGTTAAAAGATGTCCATTCAAAGAGATGTGTACATTGAATTAAGCATAAGGCTGACTTTCATGGATTTGAATTTCAGTAAGTATAAAAAGAGCTGAGTGCCCACATAAAACTTTACTGATGTTAAATTCCAATGTGAATTTGTTCTTTGGAAATCTGTTTTTATTCATGGTGACAAACTGATCCTAATACAGGTTCTTTTATAACAGCACAGCTATTGATTGGCATCTCTTCAGGATTTCTGGGGGTTTTATCCATTTTCTTTCATTATCTCAGTAACATATGTTGGTAAATTAAAATCTGGCCTTTCGATTCATTATTTCCCTTTAAAACCAGGGCAATATTCATATGCCCTCAGAAGTCCTCCCAGAATTATTAGAGCTGGTTCCCAGCGAGCAGTCAGTCTTTGCACATTGCCAGCTGGGGGGATGGAGAGGTTGGTGGGTTTGCTCCTGAAACTGCCAACTCCTGCCCTGTGCACTGCACCACCTCTTGCACTTCAGAACTTCTGCTGGGTTATTAAAATAAAGCAATAAACTAGAGAGTTTTAAGATAATTGTGGGGTTTTTTTCTCATGGCAACCATAGAGAAAGGTATTGTTAATATTCATGTAGACCCACGATAACTTAATGCAAAATTAAATATACTTTAACTTGGATAAAATCTCTCCATTTACAGCTCACTGGAGGAAAACCCAGCTACTCTAGTCTGACAGGAGATGAATGACGCCTGCTGCTGCAGAATCCACACAGCACCTTGAGTTTTCTTTCTAAGGCCATTCATTTTAAAACCCCTGCCTCAGGGAATGCTACCCAGAGCCCTTCCACCACCTCCTGGCCCAGCCCCTGTGCCCTGCTCATTTCCACTGCAGCTCCCCAGCACCTTCCAAGCACGACTGATAGGCCCAGTATTGATTTTATTTATACCTTGCTCATCTCATCTGCTTGGGGAGAACGAGTTTGAATTCATTCTGGTCAGGACCAGCTAATCCCTCACTCCTCTCATGCTGACTGCAAACTCCTTTAGATCTTTTTCCTCAGGATTCAGATTCCTCAGTGGATTCCCGCTGTTCACAGCAGAAATGCTGTAAAACTCCTGCACCTGCCAGCGAGTTACAATTTGGAAAGCTCACTCTCCTCCCTTCAGCAGAACCAAGATTTGATGTCACTGCACTTCTGGAGCTTCGGTACGGACAAACCAGCAGGTTTTGTGTTCAGATTAAGTGCTGAGCTTAATGAAGAGGTTTCACTGCTCTCCAAGAAGAATTTAAATACCAAGGACTCGGCCTGAACCTAAACTCACAGAGTAATGCTTCATTAGACCTCTCAAAGCTTAAAGCTTACCATTAAGGTGGGAAAGGTAGTCGATATATGCCAGTACATATTCTGGAATGTCCCCATATTTTTTCAGCCCTAGCTCAAAAATCTTAAAGGCCACAGACTTATCCTGCAAACATTGGGGAAAAAAAAAAAAAGTTATTAGCTTCAGTGAGCTGTGTGCAGCCTCCTGACGCTCGTTTAGGATCAGGGTGAGCACCTGTGATTACCTTACTACAATAATACTCCATTAAAGCTGCAGTAACATAGACATGGTGGCGGGTCCGGGCATCCTCTCTCGCTTTCTTAAATATCGTCCTTCCGGATTTAATGCCTTCTGCTCGCCTTGCAAATTTCATGTACTGGATATAAACCTACGGTGCACATTAATATTTAAATAGCATCAGTGCTAACAAAGAGTACCGGGATACCATTGAGTGTTTGTTTGGTTTTTTTTTTACTATGCCTGAAATAATCTCGACTCACAAAATGCAGCAAATGAATCAGAATAGAAACGAGGCCTCTGCATTGGTTCGCTTTAAATACCGAGGCAAGCCTTGGTGTAGGTTTTATTTTGTTATAAAAATATGGAGTACACCTAAGACTGATCCCATGAAAAGACAGTAGTTAATACACAGATTTTTCAAGGAAGGGGAGGTAAGGAGATGAATGTAATTTACATAAGCCAGTGCCTCCAGAGAACTCCAGGCTTATTGTAAAAATGGTAACTTTTCAATAAAGTTAAGATGCCCACAAAGCCAAGGAACAGCCAAAAGGCCTGATGAAGCATTTTACTGTACATTATACCATCCAAGATACAAATCATCCTGCCTGCAAGAATTTATACCCGATCGAGGAAATAATGAATGCGCTGCTTAATTCAGCAGCCAACCTGTGATCTGCATTTCTTTGGGATTCAACTTTCGAATTAGATCACAAAGAGCAGCATTCCTCAAGCAGAAGGAACTGGCACAGGGTTTCCCACAAAACGTGCCTTGGGGAAGCATTAGGACGTGTCTCTAAAGCATGGCAAGTGTCAGTAAACGGATAGCCCTCCTCTGACACTGACCTGTTGCTTAAGTGTCAGATTTCCCACCTTATTTTGCCTCCTCGTGCTTTGTTGTGTCTGTTTATAATAAAACAAATAACTTTTCGAGGGCAGCTTGCTTCTGACACCCCTTGTGCAGCGTTTACCACAGCAACACTCTCAAAATACCTACACGGTGCACGAAAGATTAAGTTGCAAACTACGTGGCCACGGGATGCTTATGAAATATTTTTTAATCTTCATTACTCGTTGTGAAAGATTGCGGAAAAGAGACAGAGGAGGAAAGCGCACGTGACTCATTTTGATGGATTAAAGGCTGTAATTCTGCCATCTCAGCGCTCCACCTGCGACCCAAGGAGCTCCTGTAAGTGCCTCCCCACGGGGTGACGGTGCCCAGCAATGTGGGGACAGACCCCAGGGATGATCTTACCAGCGTGGGGTCGATGTCCTCGATGGCCAGGAGCCGGTTGTAGATGCTGTGAACTTTCTCGTACTTCATCCGGCTCTGGGTGAAAGCAAACACAGACTGCTCGTGACTCCCTTCCACACCAGCTCCCCGAATGCAAAACTCAAGCTGAAGACAAAACTAGAATTTTCCTGCTTTTCCCTGGCTGAACACTGCGTTACAGTCAGTCCCTTCACTCAGATACATACTCTGTCTTGTGCAGACATTTTTTTTATTTCCAGCATTAATTTCCCACTGGAGGCATAAAAAGACTGTATCCTTTGGCTCTGTCTAAAAGTAATGGGCAGACAGGTAGGAAAATCACCTTCTTAACTCTCCAACCTGCACATTTCCAACAGTCCATCCTGTTCCCTGCCAGCTGCAGCCCCCCAGGCTGTATTGTGCAGCCTTGAAAAACCAGGACATGGCACACAGGAGGCTGCACTGAAAACCAAGGAAAGACTTTTTCTTTTCAAGGCAAAGGCTTTTTTCCCCCCTCCACCGTTGTCCTGAAGTTCTTCCTGCCAAGATTCTTTCACGATAAATTAAGTGGGCAAACTAGACCCCACAGAGGACTGCACTGCTCCTTGTGGAGGTGGTGGCCTGGGGAAAGAGATTTCTCCAGAGAGCTGCAGCAAAGGTGGCTCCCACCTTCTCTCACAGCCCTGCCAACACAAACATCCACTCCCCAAGAATCAGATGGGAAAAGGTGCCCTTTATGCCCATCTTAAAAATGAAGAAGCTGATGCTCTGGGATATGGAAATTTGTAAGCCTTTCACCCTGGTGATAATTTCAGAAATGTGGTCAATATCGAAATGGAAATTTTCAAGTCTCTTGTAGCTCATACTATGGGCTTTTCATCTCCGTTTTGTCAGCTCCATCTCAGAAATGAGAATAAAACTAGAAGAATCAGTAAATTAATTCTAGAGAATTCTGTGCACTCAGTATGTTTCAAATAAATGACATTACTAATGGGGGATGCATTTGGAATGTCACGTCAGTACATCGCTGTTTTTTGCTCACCTCTTCATAATCTGCATATGCAAAATAAAGAAGCATGTTCTTCTTTAATAAAGTGCTGATCGCTCTTTCATAAATATTAGCAGCCTCATCACTGAAAAGTTTAGCATTGTTCATGTCCTGTTATAAAATAAGAATATAATTGTTCAGCATCTGTGACAACGAAGGCAAATTCATGGAATATCTTCTCTGTGTGACAAGCCCCAGTGAATTTCCATTCAGTGCTCCAACAAAGAGAAAATCGTCTCCCCAGTAATTAAGGAATCACAAAACCAGGCCCAAAAACTCCCCCAAACCTAAAACTGACCAAGACTCAGACAAGTTTTCACAATTCTTATCTAAAGTGCAGGCATTTTGATTCCTTAAAACTTTTCATTTCCCCGTTTGAAAATTCTGAACATGTCACAGCTATTTTTCATGCCCTTCCCCCCACACACCTCCTTGATTCAGAGGGAAAACTGAGAGCACACCGTGTCAAAGTGAGGGAAGAAGAGAAAGCCAGTGGCAAGCTGCTTACCCCTTTCTCAGCCAGCAGCTTGCTGGACTGCTCGAGGTACTGAGCTGCTTCATACCAGATGTCTGGGTGATGGCCCAGCACCAGGAGACACTGCTCATAGGCAAACATCACTGCGGGCAAAACAGGCGAGAAACACTCCTTGGAAACGGTACCACCACTGTACAGCCCGAGCACAACATTCATCCCAAAGATCAGACAACTTCAATGGGAATGGGTTTGGAATACGAGGATCACTGCTGCAGTTCTTTGATGCTGTCAGGAATTTCATGAACTGTAAGCAGCAGCTAAAACCTGCCTTGTCCGCAGAGGAACAAGCAGAGCTCACTCGAAATCAGCCATAAAATCAGGCTGCAATCTCATTTTCCTGACCTGCACTGCAGGTTCAGTGGCACACGACTACACCACTACCTCCAAAAAATCCATTTACTACTTTCAGCTTGGCTTTAGCAAAACCTAGGCTGTTGTTTTGGGTTTTTCTTTAATAAAAAACCCCACCCACACAATTCAAGAAACCTGAACAACTCCAGCACGAGCACCAAACCACGTCACGTGGACGTAGGCCGGAGCCCAGAAACACAAATTCCCTGTGCCCCGGCACATCTGGCACCTCATTACCTCGCTTCGTTATGAGGGTTTGATCTTCTGTTCGTAGAGGGTTGCTCTTTTCCCACTGGATGTATTTCTTCCACATGTCCACCTGCTGAGCCTCCTGGGGGGTGTTTTGGGGGGGCACGGAGGGAGCGTTGCGGTCCAGGCCCTTCATCACCGTCTCGTATTCCTGGAACAGAAGCAGCGCTTTGAGGAGCAGATTTAAAGGCTTACTTTGAGTTATGCTTCCTAAAACAAACGGAAATGTTTTAGCGTACCCACCTTATTAATCTGACACGATTTTATTTGGAGTAAGGACCGAGTTTAATGCTGGTTTGTAGTATTAAAGGGGAACAAAGAAAAGTCAACAGAAGGTTGTACCTTTGCCACGCGTCGTGCGTTCATATAATCTCTACTCCTGTCCTCAATCATCTTCTTGGCTAAGTGAATATTGATGCCCTGGAGAAGGGTGAAAAAACTAATTGGGAACGTGCAATTTCACTTTGGACATACTGAATCTTATTTCGTACAGGAGAGAGCTTGAAAGGGGATGCAAAAGTGAGCAAGGACAAAGTTATTTTAAATAATACCAATCGGAAAACATTTATTTTGCCTAATAAAGACCTGGGCAAGAACTTATATCAGAGGATAAACTCACTGCTTAAATTCAAGTGACCTGAAGCACCTCAACTTATTTTTAAGCACTTAAAAAAATACAACGAGCTTCACATGAACTGCTGTGGGTGAAAGCGGAAAGAATTTATTTGTGATTTACAATTTCCCTCTTGAATGACGGTCACTGACAGCTCCCTGACTTGAGAGCACACGAGCAATTTGATTTTCTTGTACAAGGAGTACCAGAGATTGGCCTCCAGGCTCAGAGCTCTGCCTCCTCCTCTGTTCCTCAAGTAACTGACAGCTCTTAGAAGAGGGTCTGTGCAACACACACCCTGCCAGAGGTGTCAACTGGCACCTGAGATGTGTCACCACTGTCACACACACCCCTCCAGGACTGCACACGCGTGCTGAGGGCTCTGCCGTGCTGCTGAGCAACAGCAGCAGGGGCTGGGGGGCAGCCAGGGCCTGGGCACGGGGTGCTGGCAACAACAAAACCTCCAAGAGCTGCTGTGAGGCAGGAAAAGCAGCCAGCTGTGGCCGGTGCCTGTGTCTGGGTGGATTTTGCTGGCGTGGTTGCCAAGACTTTGCAGAAGAAGCTTTGCCTTCACTGCAGAAGCAAAGGAACTGTCTGGGACAGCAAACTGGGCCATGTGGCACACAAACCCAGCACTGCCCCAGTTAACCCAGGAGCAGGCTGAGGATGCAGCAGGACTCTCCTGGGATGCACTCCCCAGCTCAGCAGCCTTGCAGGTTTGTGAGCCAGATTGTCACTGAGACACATCCCCCTAAGAACTCTACCCCTTTCGACCAGCCAGTTAATTTGGGACTGGTGCCTGACAGGCTGGTGTTGCTACCTGGTGGCTGCAGCTGAGCTAAAGGATGGCTTGAATGACAACAAATGGCCATGAACTCTCCACACTGAGACGTGCACGGGGTCTCTGTGCTGCTGATGTGGGGAATCACCTCCCCCTCAGAGAGCCCTTCCGGTGAGGAGCATCTCCCTGTGCCAGGACACCTGTAGGCAGCAGCCCTTTCCCTCGGGGTCAGTGCACAGGACAGGCACATCCCCATGCCTGAGCAGATCCCAGCCCTTGGCTTCCAGCCTGAGGGACTGCCTGCACCTCCAGGTGTCAGCCAGAGCTGCCTCCGTGGGCACTGGGCAGGTCTGAGCCACTGTTTTGGTGCAGAGCAGGGAGAACCAGCAGTGACAGCCTTCGCCTGCCGTGTGGGAGGGGAAGGGGTGGTTTTTGGGGAAGTCGTGTTGGGGGTTTTCCTGCGCTGGGGAAGGTGTGTGCAGGCTATCCTCCCTGGGGACAGCAGGCTCTCTGTGCTGTCCCCAGACACCTATGGGGCAGTGAGCTGGCAGGGTGCATGCTCGTGGCTGGGGATGCCTGGAGCTCTCCCACCCAGAGGTTTTCCCACCCGGAGTTCTCCCACCAGCCAAGCACCACGGCCTTATTAATATGAGCTCACAACCTGCACAATTAACAACAAGGAGAGAGAAACTGGCCCTTCTTTCCTGCTCGGGGCACAGCGACCCACAGCCTGTAGGTCACAACCAGCAGCGCTGTAGGAGCGTCCCAGCACCAGGGCATCCACAGCAGCTTTGCAGCCACACCGACTGGGGCTGGCCAGCCACCAGCTGGGTTTTAAAATACTCTAAAGGTGCAGCTACAAACTGGGCTGGAAGGGCAGCGAGCTGAGCTCACGCTGGCTGAAGAGAGTGTGGGAGCAGACTCACCTGAAGGGGTGCTGGAATGGCTTCAGTGAAGGATGGTGAGGAGCACGTTTAAGTCTGGTAACTTAAATGCCCTGGAGGAAGTGCAAACCATGCCAGCTGAATGCCATTAGACCCCGTTTGACTCCTAGTGAAAGGAGGGGAGTGCCTCCTGGGGGAAACAAGCCCTCACTGCCAGCTGAGCTGCTCCAGCTCCATCACTGAGGACAGTGATGTCTCACTCACTCCCAGCTGGGAAACGGGACAGACAAATGTGTCTCATGGAGAGTCTTTGAAAGAAAGTAAAAAAACCCCTGAGCTACCTGTAGGGTTTTGCCACAGGAGTTGGTACAGAGTGCACACAAAAAAGGTGTTTATACTGCTGGTCATCTCCTTCATACATAACTCTTTAGTGGATGTAGCCCATTATTTGATTAAGTGATAATTATTTCTTTCTGAACGCCACAAAGAATCCCGTTGTTGGTTACCTCTTCGTATTTGTTATAATCTCTCCAGAGCTGCTCTATGTTTATCATGGGGTTCACACAACCACGCTGGTAAACCCTACGGACAGCTGTGATCCTCTGGTTTTCTGCATAAGATCCTACTGCTTCTCTAGACAGTGGGGAGAGAGAGCAACGTCAGCTACGACAGGAACATCAGCATTGCATTAACTGAGCTTACAAAAAATAATTTAAAAAAAAAAAAGGTTATTTTGAGGTACTTACACGCCTTTCAAAAAATTGATGTAATCCACCCAGATCTAGGTGAGAAAAAATATTACATATGGTGAAACCAATGGTTAGCTCTACTTGTCATAAAGTTAGAAATAAAATGTGTTTTGATTAAGAAAACATACCTGGTATGACATGATTTCCATGCCAATCTTATCCAGAGCAAAATCATATGCCTGAGCCATTTTTTCTCTGAGGAAAAGAACCACAAAGACCATAAAGCAAGTGTTTAGTATTTTTAAAATTCTTTATTTAAGAGTATTCTTTTGTGCAGCAAATTCTAACCAAACATCAAGAGAATGAGAAATATCATTCAACAGCTGAGAGCAAATATTGGTATGCAGATAGTTTTAAATGCTGTACTTTAGATTCTGTTGGGGTTTTGGTTGTTTGTTTTATTCAAGAGTTACTTAAATCCACTGGTGGCAATCCAGCATTTTAACAGTTCCTGGCCCACCCCAAGTCAGTGGAAATCCACGAATACTACTTGAAGTTGAGAAGAAACCAACTCCACGTCTTCTTAGCCAACAGATGCACCCAAAGTTTCTTATTTTTTTTCCCCCTCAGAGCTCCCTACACCTTTTTGTAATTCTCCAGGAACCCCAAAAGGCCGGGATTGTTAGGAGTAGTTCCCTCGTGTGGAAACTGCCCAGAATACTTCATGTGATTTCTTATTTCCCCCAAATTCAAAGTATTTTCCCTCAAATTTAAAGTGCTTACAGAATTTCCTTGGTTAAGTTTCAGTGAAAGCTGGTTTTTCTTTCCCCAACTTTTCTCCTAGTTTCTTAGGAGGGTAAATTCAAACACACTTCAGTACCGAATTACCTCCTTGACCACATTAACAGGACAAACAGGAAAGGCAAAATGAATAAACTGACACTTCTAAAATAGTTTCAAAACAGTCTTGTAAAAATAAATTAAAACCCCTTGCTTATTTTCTCTGTTAATGCATGATTCATTTTGCCAATTATAGTGCAAAGAAATTATGGTGGGCTGGGGAAGAAACAGTTTACAGATGCTGGAAGTCACTGGTACTCCTTGAAACTCAACCCACAGGAATATAAACAAGCAAAATGTAATAACTGAAAAGGGATGAAGATCAACATATCCCAAAATTCTGACACCCTAAATTTTATGACTTTTTAATGCATTCTAAAACTTCCTCCCATTCCTGAACGCTTTACTGCTACTGGTCTTAGCTGGAGCCAGTGCTGAATTTTGTGGAGACTCTAGACAGGCCACGGAGGGCAAGGAGAAAGAGGAAGAAATGTTTTTCAGGCTGGCTCAAGCACCAATCCCACCTGCAGGGAACTGGCACTGATGCACCAGCTCCTCCTGTTAGAGGAATCCAGACTAGGGCACCAATTTTACCCAGCGAGCTCAATTAAAGAGCTCAATTTAATGGGTTCTAAATGCAGATTAAATGTTCCCCCCACCCCCAACACACCGACAGGACATCCCCAGACTGATTTGTCACCCAGGTTCCTCCCCATCCCCTGGTCAAAAATCAAGAAGAGATTCACCATTAAAACTAGAATAATTCAGAGCAACTCTGGGAACTTACTTGTAACTAGGTAGCTTCCCCTTGGTTTCTCGTACATAGGAAAGGTAACATTTCCATAAATCAATGTGTAAAACCTTCATAAGGCAGCGCTGAAATAACTGTTTAACACATCAAGAAGACGTGATCAGGATTCCAGATATAGAAATTAGGTTTCTACTTTTAAAGCTACACAAAATGAACTTAAAATAACCCTTGTAATTGTGATTGAGATTTATAAGAAAGCGTAACTTAAACTACTCATTCTTTGCTTTGAAGCATCTCCATGCTATGCAAGGGAACTGGAGAGAATTAAGCAGAGAAATGCCCCTGCACGTTTCACTGCTCAGAGCTTGGCAGCAACAACAAGTCAACTTTAGTGACACTTTTAATCCGTGTTTCACATTCAATGACAGCTAGAGCGTTTTTCAGTCTGATTTAGCCCAATCACAAGGTATACTTGTTCTTGCTATAGAGATATATTACATATATTAATATGACTCACCTTTTCCACTTTGTCATAATTTTTTGCTTTAATCTACAGGGAAGCAGAAAAAAAACAAATCACTTAAGAAACTATTTTAGAATAGTAGGAATATATTCTTCATACAGTACTATAGCATTCCAGTCTGTACTTTGTCAGCCTAAACTAATTACACCGAAACACCACATAACATCGCGAAAATATAATTAAACATACAAAAGTCATGTACTTTGCTGCAAAATTAGCAGGCTTTTTAAATTTTATTTTTCATTCTTCAATTCCAAAATGTAGGCAAATTTGTTTTCTAGTTTGAACACCCAGACTTAACCTTTTATTTTAAGGAACCCGCCGCCTTTGGTGCAGATTTAGGCACCCAAACTTTAAGTAAATTTAGTAAACTGAGGGTAAAATACCACATTTACAAAACTCCCAGGCTAACAAATGTATTATACTTGAACATTCATTTCTCAAAGTGCACTCTGCTCACTTGGCTGAATTAGGGAATCATAACCAGGGAGAACCTGTTTTTCCAGCCCTGGAGCTCGCTGGGAGGAAGGACCCGAGCACGCTCACCCCCCTCATTCAGACACACACCACAAGGGCAGGGGGTGAAATTCAGACCCCAGCTGACAGGTTGCCTTTCAGACAGGACAAAGGAAAGCAGCAGAGTGACCGAGGAGGAAGGGCAGAGTGGCATCCTGCATGTATTTGTTAGCTCCAGCTATGGCAATCTACAGACACGCCCCGGTGACACAAGGAAAATCAACAATGCCCTTAAAAGACGCCTTGAAATAAAGCACCTTTAATGGAACAGGGATTTGCCGTGTGTTACTTTTTTCCCTTTGAAATCTCACTGCTGTTTCATTAGAGGATTGCCAGCCTTTCTTGGGGTGTGAAACGAGCACCTCTCCGTTTCCCCGAGGAGCGCGGTGTAGGCAGCTCCCTTTTGCACCAGGGGTTCATTATTTCATTTGATATCCTTCCCGCTCTAAAGCACAGCAGCATTTTTAATGGATGCAGCAGGAGACACGGAGTGCAGGAGATCTAAAATAAGGACACCCTGCTTCCCGTTTCCTGAGCGTCTCTACTTCTGCAACACCCCGGGCCTGAGAGGCTTCAAAGAGACATTTCTCTCACTCCCGAAAAAGATCAGTTAAAAACGAGAGAATTGAAATAATATTGGAAAAAAACCCTTTATTGGCACACAAGGCAAAAAGACATGGACCCTTGTGTCTGTCCCACACTTGAACTGGAGCACTGTCACTCCCAGGTTCAAAGAATTCCACACAATCCAGGATGGCAGGAAGGTTAAACCTAACTGTGTCATGCAAAGTAGACCAAAAAAACACCCCACCCAAAAAAACCCCCGACATTTTTACTTCATCCTTTTTTGACGGTAATTTTTCATGCCTCTCGGCACCTTTTATAACATGAAAAGAATTCGCTGAAGAGACAGAGCTCTCAGTCTGTGCCTCCCACTCCCTGAAATCTCCTGCTATCCTTGGCTGAGTGAAAAAGAACAAATAAATCTTGGTTTCTATGTCTTAGCACACAGGACAGCTGCCTGCACCTTCTTTCCCTTGTACTGAGCTCAAAAAAAAGCCTTCAACAAGATATGGAGGATTAATTTAAAACACAGTGAGCTAGGAGATAACATGAATTCTTCTGTGAAAATTAAATAATAAATTCATGGCTTTGCCACTGACAAAAGGCATCACCCTCTAGTTATTCAACAACAAAACTGAAAAATAATTTTTAAGAGCTCAGAATGAAAAGCTGTAAGCAGACAGGGCCAAGAATGAGTTTACCTCCCAGGTAAACAGTGTCAGCAAGTTTAGTAGCTCCTGGCAGCACTATCACCAGGCAACATCAAAGGAAGGAGCACAAGGAACAGGTATCAATTAGACTGCACGCACTTCCCAGAGCCAAAGACCTCGGAAAGAAAACTACTTTGCTAAGAAAAGAAGGTATATTCTTTATTTGCATGTGCTATGACTCAAAGCAAAATATTTTCTATGAGATTATCATATATATATGAAAAGCTGCTGACCACATCTGGACTTCCAGTCGGCGTTGTGTAGTTGTTAAACCCAAACAAGTGGTTTGGTATCTAAAAATTCCGAAATCTCGGTACCAGTGAAGTCAGGAGGTCGGCAAGCACAGGAGGAGTTGTTTGAAAAGCAAAGCAAAGCGATTATTTGCCCTTGTCTCTCCTGCAGGATCTGTTTGCATTTCTTGGCTCTCCCAAGCAAACTGGCTCGGGGGCAGGGGCTGCCTCCAGCACTCCCCATCACACATTCCTTGCTCTCCCTGTGACAGACACTGCAACAGAGACGTGGGAAAGCATCAAAGAGCTGACACGAATACTGTGATTCCAAACATGAAGTCAACTATAAAAAACATTTACAGCAGCTTATCCTCCAGTTTTCTAAGGCTGCCAGGATTCCCTGTTCTGGTTTTAACTCAAGGGGCAGGGCTAACCCTCCCAGGCTGACACACACCAGTGGCTCCACCACAAATCCACTCAAAGAGCTGAGGGATCCCCACATTCCAAGGGGAAATCCATGTAAGGAGTGTCTCCCCTCCATCCCTGAAGACGACACCAAGACCACCCAGTCTGCCCAGCTGCGCTTGGACATTCCTGGAGCAAACCACACCTGAACCTGCCCTTCCTCTGCCTGTGACAAGGAGAAATTCCACCTGTTTTGCTAGAAGAGTAACCTTAGATTTGATGCTCCAATAAGAAATTTAAGTCACTACTGCATCATCTTTGTACGAGATGAATTCGTAACATGAGTCAAATTTCTTCCCAGAATGCACAGTGGAATTCCCTCCAACGAGCTTCACAAACACTGAAGGGCAAAACTTAATCCATAAATTACACAGCACTTCACCCTCTTAAACAGACTTTTACAAGACACATGAATCATTTATGATTATGCAAGGCAAGTGATTTGACTAATCTAGAGACTTAATCCTAGTTTCTAGTTGTCTGGCAACATGCAACACGAGCCTAAAAAGCATTCCTGTATTTTAACCTTTTCAGCTCCTAAGGAAGCACGGTTAGTACCTGACAATGAAGGTTGATTTCCATGGTTTGATTTATTTCTACATCCATTTTCTTTCTGTTAATTATGATTTTTCAGGGGAAAAAACATTTTTCTCCAGCAGAAAAATCTGATGTTTCCTTATTCACTGCCTCCAGCTCTCCCCTTGGCAAGTGGATCCTCTTGCTCTCTTTTCTGCCCCTGCACTACTCTCCGAGGGTTTTTAGAGTTTTTTGGACCTGAAGAGAAACACTCTGCACCATGTGCCATCCTTAATGTTTGGATTTGTTTTTTGTTTTGTTTTGGTTTTTTTTTAAACCCAGATACACAACATCTGTTTCACAGTACAAAACTACCACCAGAGTCTCAATATACGTATTTGGAAATTTTGCTTTTGTTTGTTAAGCGAAGGGAACTCATTGTGAAAGACTTATACTCATTGACTATTAGATAAATAAAATTAACATTTCACAAATAAAATCAGAATACACAAAATTTATCATCACCGTGTCCATTTGTGTTGACTATTTGCCTGCTTTTTAAAAAAAATCTTGATTGCTCTGGTGAAACAATTAATAATCATTTGTGCTAGCTATTCCTAATCCTTTATTTAAAAACAATATAATTTAAATAATATAACTTAAAAGCATGTGATTGCAGATGCAATTTCTGTAATATATTGTTTTGCTACAATTCATACTAGATAAGACTTGAATTATTAGGTACTTCTGCTGTCTTCATTCAGATTTTAATATTCCCTGTGAAAATACAGCTTTTATCTTGCTATTAAGTAAAGCCTGCAAGGAAGAGATAGAGTATACTGACCATGCAAAAAACTCATTTTCTCAAAAGGCAGCAAGATGAGATTCTACATATTTTCACCCAGAACTGTAATTTTTCACATTCACCTGGTTATGTTTCAATTTCAAAGTCTGCAATAAAATGGGATTTGAAAAGTTCCTTAAAATTATTCTAAATTAAATGCCTCCAACTACTATTTACAAGGACTATTTCTAGGGCTTCTAGAACTATGGCATCGAAATTTTAAAGTCATGTTGTTTCCACTAGGAAAAAAAAAAAACCAAACCAGGATTCACTCACAGCTGCCAAAAAAATAGCTGTAATGTAGAGGGGGAAAAACCCTTGATATCTGGCAATCTGCTTCCAAGGAAACCTAAGAAAAGAATATTTCAGTTGGAAGGAACCTACCCTGCTCACTGAGTGCCACTTCAAAAGGTTCAAGGATGTCCAAATGACACTCAAACCCCACCAGGCTCTCAGGGTTCCCTCTCATCTCTGAGGGGTCACATGCACTGCATTTCTAATCAGATACACTTTCTATTTGCTCGTGCTATTTAAGAATAAAAAACTTTACAGTAACGGAGAATATTGGCTGTGCTAATGAAGCCAAGCCGTGGTTCTGGAAATCCAATTACCAGTTAATATCCTGCTCTCAAAAATAGTTGAACAGGCACTTGCTGAACAGATAGTGAGACAGCTGACTTTAAATAGCAAAAATTCTGGGCCACATTACCATTTCCAACAGAAAAAGGTGGCCATGCCTACAGGAAAAATGAGAATTAGGGAAAGAAGGGCAGCAAATGGGGACAGGGCAGAGGCAGAGTGGCACTGCGTGAATGGGCAGTAACATGCAAGACTGCTCCTCACTCTTTTAACTTCCTGAAAATTGATATTACAGCTTCATCACACCGAGCCTTAATAAAACCCGCAGCAGCCTTCAGAAACAATTAACCAAAGCGTATCAAGTTACCCCACCCACATCTCTCCTCTCCGAGGCAGCAGCCTGGAGAATCTCTGCCTGAAGTGACTAACTGCAAAAACCAGACTGAAGACTTGAGAAGGTTGTTTCTGAAAGTGCAAACATCCAACCAGATTCATCTGGAAGTCCGGGAAAGAAAGGAGCCCCAGCTGCTCGGGTCTGAGGGAGCAGCTCAGAGCAGAAGGCTCTGGAAAAGGCTGCAAAAGAAGAACTTGAGAAATGCCCCTCTGCAGACAAGAGTAACATTCCCCAGTCGAAGAGTGTTAAGAGTCATTCTGAATTACAAAAACTATGTAAACAAGTCATTACCAATTCAAAAAATCTGCAAGTGGAAGACGTCTTTCTGTTTAATCTATCAGACTGAAAGAGCCCATGCCTTTAATTTTCAGATGCATCACCGGGAAAGGATGGAGCCATACAAACAAAATGCTTAGGTGTGAGCAAACTGCATTCCAGATGTGCAGTAATGCAAGGCCTGGGAATGTGGACAACCTCTCTGTTACTTACAGTAAGCACTGATCTAGAAGGGATGAAGAATTAAGGCATTGCAGTAAATAAGGTTTGCTACTAGTAGTAGAGTTTGCAATATAAAGATGACCTACGTCGTCTAATTCCTGAACACCTACTCTAAAGAGCAAACTCTGCATTAACAAATAAGAGCTCAGAGTTACTAAAAATAGCAACTGTGCTTTGGTTTACCACCTTCAGTGCAATTTGATTCATTTTCACAGACAGACAAATCTGCAGGAGCAGCGTCTGCCTCTAACCCCCTTACAAAACGTGCTGGGAGGGCCTTCCTTCGTGTTAGTATTTTGGAAAGAACACACAATTTTCAGACAGCACTCTCAAGAGACTAGACAGACGGTATACAGAGAAATATTTATTTATAAAACAACCCGTGGTGACAAAACTCCTCAGTGATTTTTCTGACTGGAGAATGATTCTGAATTGCAACCATTGATTCGTTTCCTACTTAATTATTTCAAACATCAAATACATTTATTTTGTTTTTAATCTGATCATAAAAAAGAAGCAATTTCTTTTCTCTTTCTTCCTGCCTATAGCAGCAGCATCCTCCTGTTACCTCTTCTCATTCTGCTTTGGAGTTTTACTTTCTTTCCACAACACCCTTTCCTTTAAAACACCCCAAACACGCTCCCCACCCCAATTTGCAGTTATATTTAAACACCAAACCCACCTGTTATTATATTTGCACTGCCACTCCTCCCCAATGAGCCCCATTTCTGCAGAAGTCTCTCACAGATCAGCAGTGAGGCTGCAACACCAGATGAAAAGCACACTCCGTGCTCTTCCAAACAAACAGGCAGCGTCACTTCTCTGTCACTTCAGAACCCTACAGCTCTGACATTTAAAAACTGCCCAGAAATGGGGGGTGAAGAAGAGAACTGCTCCAAGGTTTTTTTTCCTCTCCCAATTGACTGAACTGGCTGTTCCTGGACGAAGCTCTCAGATGTACAGCTCACATAAGCACTGCCAGCTTTTTTTTCCTTGCTCTCTTTCTACCCATCCTTTAATATGTTCTCACACTCGGGAAAACCCATTATCTTTTTTATTTAGGCAATCTGCCCATTATGAAATAGAATGCAATATTAGCTGTGTGAAGTCATTTACAAACGCTAAGCACCCACTCGGTTCTGGCCAGATTTTACTTCATCACAAGATTCTCAATCTCATTTTAATGAAAAGTCAACTTTCAACATGCCCCGTGGCTTGTCATTTCCTCTTCAATTTCACACTCCCCATAAGCCACAGCAGAAAACACCACCCTACATTCACAGCCCTGCAAACTTGCTTCCTTCCCAATTCAGGCATTTATTCTGGTTTTTCCTACGTGCTTTAGTTCTGCTTCTCAATGTGTTCTGTATTCCCATGCAAAGCAGCAGTAAATCTCCTCCTAGAATTAATTTTTCATCATTTAACTCTCAAATTATAGGACTCAAAAGCATATATACTACCCATGGATTGCAAGATAATCTCTAACACGACAAATTCAATGAGATAAATTAAAGACTTGCACTCTCTTCTTAATTTGAAATAGTGGGGTTTTTTCACATCTATTAGAAACCAGCCCATTACAGTATTGTACAGCTATTAAAAAAAAAGATAAAAAATCCTGCTTTCATTTTGCTATTCTCAAATTCTTGAAGAAAGTGGCAGCTTACTATGTCATTTGAGGTTATAGCTGGGGAAAGTGAGGTGTTTTAGGGGGCACCGAGTTCCCCACTGGGTTTAGTTTTATAATTTCTCACTATACTCGTCACATGCCTAGAGTTTCAACACATTCTTTTCAGAAGAAAAGGGTTTGCATAAAAGGGCAGAAAAGAGTAAGTTTGATAAACACTTTTTTTTTCCCAAACTGTCAATTACAGTATTTTAGAGAATTTGTTCTAGCAAAATATGGCTATCAAATAATAATAATTTTTACAGAAGACATCTCTGTTCATTCACCAACCATATGTTAATAGTACACCTGAGCAATTTACAATTTCAAAGAGATCTTGCTTCTTCAAGAGATCCTCAAATATCAAATTTTTTAAAAGCTACACGTCTGTAAGTCAGCCTCCACAGTGACTTAGCAAAAAGGCCAAATGATGATAAATCCAGCAGGAACTGCTGCCCTTTTGAGTGATCAAATTCATTCAGTGGTCATGCATGAATTAATGGCTCACATTTTCTAGCATTTCTCATAAAGGCTCTGCCCAGTACAGCCAGCCAAACAAGCAATTCTCCTAAGGAAAAGGAATGCAGGTTATTCAAAGAGCAAAAAAAATGGCACTAGAAGATGCAATGACATCATACAGCATAATCTTCTTACTCTTGTAATATCAGCACTAGACCAGCTTGGCTCATTAGCAGGGGAAAAAAATTGTTCTTAATGTTTTACCTCTGTTCTTAAAACATAAAGAGATGTAATTTGTAACAGAAATGGCCCAGAGAATGGTTCTCAAAACCATCAGAGCGATCCTCAGGCTCCCAAAGTGCCTCAGGGCTCTCATGTCTGACCACACAAGCCAGCTGTCTCCTCACAGCAAACCATAAATCAGAAATCTCCAAGTTAATAGTGCAGCAAAATGCTCAGGCACAAAAAATTCTCTGCGACTGCGTCTCGGCATGGATTTGGAGCTGACAAGGTATTGTATATTGTATTACAAAAGAAACCACGTGAAACCCAAACCAAGCACATTTCAGGTGCAGTGCTGTGAAAAGAACCTTTCAAGGAAGGGATGTGGTTCCTGCCCTTTGCCACGATTTCCTAATAAATCATTAAGATTTCCTGATTATGTCAGTCATCTCCTAAACTAGGAGAATAATCTGCCTCAGATGACGACTGAGCTGCTTTTGGTTTACATTAACGAAGCATTCCTGCTTGGTTGAAGTTATTTTTCTAATATAGGCAGCTGCCCCCATCAAAAATCTTTCATATGTCAGTCAGAAATCAAGGAAATCCCCCCACATCTTTTGTGAGAATGCATATTCTTAACCACAGGAACCAAGAAATCTCATCTATATTAAATTAATATTAGAAAAGGAAAATCACAAAATTAAACACCCATATTTCTGTCTTTTGGCCATGAAGAAAAAACGGAATTCACTACAAAAATAGCATTCAGTGGTAAAATAGATTCCTTCAAGACAGGAGCTTTACTGCAGGGTCTCCCCAGTATCTCGTTACCACACCTGGAGTGATCACCGACACCCTAATCCAAAACCACATGAGCAATGCAAATCTTTTTGGTAAAACCTGATCCAAAAACTTTTCATGGATAGGCTCTGCGTAACTACTCTGGATCCTCTTTCCAGAATAGTTGAATTTGAGTGTAATTACTATCCTAGCTAATGAGACTGCTTGCATTACAACCCCCTCAAGTTTCTAGAATACCTAAATGCTTTACTGCTTTTTTCCTTAAACGCTGTGCAAGCAGAGTTTTTAAAGTGGGTTCCTCTTTTTTTCCTTCCCCAAATTTCAGCTTTATGCCCTCATTGATTAAAGCTAAGCCCAGCTCAACTTCCCCCCACGGGAATAGTCCCTTTGTTCAAAAACCAGGATCAAGACAAAAAAATATTTGTAGAGCTACTCCTAAATCTGTGAGTTGATGTTAGTGCTGAGATAACTTAGTAAGTGACTTCACACTGGAATAATTGGCAACGTAGAGATGAATAAAACCACACATCACACATTCCCATGCTTTAGAAATGAAACGGAGGTGACATTGCCACTGAAAGCTGAGAGGGGTTAGCTCTACACTGAAGGCTTTTAATCTTACAGGTCTACTCGAAATGACTGACACTTTATGTGAGCTTGGCTCCTGTTTGTTTGTGGGTTTTCTTCTTCTGTGCTATCAGAATGATAGGATTAAACCCCATTTAAGTCGGCTGCACTTCTAAGACAAAAGACAATTCCCCATGTTGTTCCCATCTGAAATTCACTGGTGCTGGGATAGCAGAGAGAAGAGCTGCTCTGATGACAGATTTCAACCTAACAGTTCTGTGCTAACATTCATCTCCCATGCAGCCTAGGTAGGTGCATCCCCAGCTTTTTTTCCACCTCTCGGGAGGAAAATTAAACGCAGTACAGAAACTCACAGTCCTTGTAGCCTAAACAAGAGAGAGATGGAACACAACTGACCTGCCAGTTTCCTCCCTTCTCAGTATACTGAGAAGAAACACCAGGAGTTAAGGACACATATTGAAGCTAAAAAATCGGATTTTGGAGTAATGAAAAGAAACTGGCACAGGTAAACCCCTAACCTTGCCACAGAAAGGTCAGCTTTGACCCACATGCTAGAAAGAACACCTGTACACAACAAATAAATACAAATAAATACTGCTGGCTGTTCTGTCCCCCCCCTGCTAGAGAACACTCTGAACAATTACAGCTTCTTTGCAGTGAAGCAGTTTGGCACTAATAATCTCATTTCTTTGGTGCTTTTCACAGGGAAAGGTGTGTTTTCTTCTGCACCCCACCACCACCAAGTGCTGGCCACGCAAAACGAGACATTTTAGGGAACTGCTCTTTTCAGACAGCAGACGCTTGTTCAGTTTGATGCTTCTCTCCCATACCCCTCTAACCAAGCACTTTGGGGCTTTTCTGCTAAAATTCATCATTCAAAAGCCCACGGTGAAGTGCTCCCCAACCTTCTGCAGTAAAGAGCCCCTTCAGTAGATGGACAGCGGGCAATGATTTGATTCAGACTGTCAGGACTGGACAAGGTGCACTGTTATGTAAATACAGAATACATTCACACAGCACTCTCAGGACAGAATGCTGCAAATGCCTGCAAAAAGAAAATTTATAGGGTTAAAAATGGCATGTAGGCCACTTGAATTTGCATGGAAGCACGTGAGGGATCTCTCAGAAATCCTAAGACAGCTCTTTTCTGCTATATTTTGATGCTTTAAGTTAGAATGCCAAGAGCAGGTGTGCTCTTTGATATGAAGCCACCAAGCACAGGACAATACCAAAGCACTCTTTGGTAAAAGTGACACATAACTTACACAGCACCTTCACTGCTAACCCCCAGCAGTGGCAGGAAATCTTTTGCTAAGCACAAAACAGAGACCTGCTACTGAAAGGAAAGGTAAAGCCCTCTGAACTGAGAAAGAGCAGCTCCCAGCAAGATGTGGATCTCCCCACAGCCAAAGTTCAGCCCAGCTTTGGAAGAGAAAGGGGCTTGGCAAAGGCTGGGTTTGGGCACATGTTGTCACGGTGACAGCAGGCTTTAAAAAAAATCCGCTCTGAAGGCTCAGCAACACGGTGAAGCATCCCTAGGAAACCTCCAGGACTGACTGAGCCAGCGAGAAGCGACTTCCAGCAGAAATCTCTGCTCACGGGTGTGAAACCCAGCATTTCCTAAACACACAGAGCAACTCTGCCAGCCTGGGAGGCAAACACAGGTACTACCACGGGAAGGTTCAAACAGCTGCTCCATGTTTCTACGTTGGAGGCACAAAGGTACGCTCCAAGAGCAGTGAAAAATGTTTGACTGTGAAGCTGGTGCAGAAATGACAGAATGCCAGCCCGTTTCTGCAAACCTACATTTCAAACTTCACTTTTATTTTGCTTAAAAGGTAAAAACTGTTTTTGAAAATCTGTACTTTGAGGGTGAACAACAGCTGAAGGAAGTTAACTTTGTTGCAGTCTGGACATAGAAAATACTATAAATGGAACAACTAAGCATTATTTTAGTCCAAATGCAAGACCTGAAATATATTTGAAGCAATGTATCCGTTCTCACACAAACCAATACAGTCGTATCAGATTGTTTACAGCAAGAATGTAATTTCTTGTTCTAGTTTCACACACTGGTTATTTCTGACTCTCTATTTCAAGCTAATGCAAGCCATAAGGAACTGGACAGAGTATCTTGTCCTCATTAGAATCCAAGTTTCATCCAGAGATATCACAGGAACTGAAGGAGGTAAGACACTTGATCCTCCATCACAATATTAAACATTTCAAATTAGCTGATTCAAAGGAGCAGCTTGAATTAAGGATAAAAACAACGTAATTTAAACAATTCTGTTTCACTGAAACTCCGAGCTAGGGCGAAAGCAGGAGTAAAACTGCCAGGCATCCTCGGAGCACTGGTGACAGCAGCTCTGAGCTCAGCAGTGGCTGATTTACTTTAAGATTAAACTGAGATTAAGGCACAGCCCCTGTCAGAGGCTTGTCCAGTCTGCCTGTGAGGGAACAGAGACAGCCCAGCTGTTCACACTGCAGGTCAGCAGTGAGGTCCAGTGAACAGGCTTGTCTCAAGAGAAGTTATTACAGAAAACTGCACAAAGCCAATTTCAAAAGAACACCTTTCTACTTATCCGCCTAGCCTCCAAACGTAACATTTACCATGTTCCAACAATCCCTGGAAATGCTCCCACGCTTCTGGGTGACGAATATTTGTCATTACAAACCAGCTAAACCCCAGTACAGATCAGATTCCTGTAAGATTTCCCCGTGTTGACTACACGTATAGAAATGTGCACAAAGCAAGTGCTACCTGTGCAACGTGACGCAGTTATGGACCAGTGCATATTCCTTCTTCTCACTTTTGAGTTGTTTTATGTGAGAAACAAACAAACAAAACCAGTCATTGATATCAGGAACACAACAGGGCATTGCAGAAGTCCAAAACTGACACTGGATATGGAGCACCCATCACACTGAAACCACCGACAGAGAAAAGTCAAAGAGAAAAACAAGGGGGAAACCCACGGCACGCTTGTAAATGAGGATTTGCCAGTGCTAACAGAACACAGGAATGCCATGGGGAAGGGCTCGCTTCCACAGACCTTCCAGCTAAGAGAAGTCACAGGGTTTCATCCCCCTCACGACCCAAAAGCTTCCCACAATCTGTAAAGACGCCCTGCAGCAAACGCCCCCATCTTATTTTACGTAGCAGCACTAGCAGAGAAGGTTCAATGGGAAGTGTTCTCCCAACCATCACGCTTCTCAAAATCTGAATAAAGAACACGAGGAAACTCAACCAGCTGGCAGCTGGAAGAGACGTGGAGAAGAACCTGAAATGTCAATTACAGTTTCCCTCGCCCAAGCAGATGGAGAAACAATCCAGAGCAAACACACAGGGTACACAAGAAACCTGTTTTTACTCCTGGTTCTTTCAGGCTCAGACATAAAGAAGCCCAAGTTTGTGCCCAACCTGACACACAGATACCCCCTCAAAACATCAAGGAAGAATCAACAAATCACGTCAACCAAAGAGAGCACACAACATGTTTGCACTGTCCTCGTCACATTCCAAAGTGAGCCCTCAGAAGTGTTGTGAACAAGAGCACACAGGGATTTATTTCTGTCACCCCACGTGGAAAGAACACAACAGAACAGGAAGCAGTTTGTGTTTATTCATGTGTAAACAGCAACACACTAGAGAAGAGGGTTCAGAGTAAATCTCTTTGTTAGGCTTCACTTCCCCTTGAAAAACATCCTAAAACTTCCCCACAGTCTTTTTAGTGATCAAATACAGAAAACAGAGTGCTGAGGAAACCCACTAGGCATTGTTACCACGTGCATCTTCTCAAACTACAGGTGCTCAGTACGTGGGCTGAGAACTTTCTGCTAGCACCCAGCTCGTGGTGGGACTGGGGGAACTAGGCAAGATGTGCACACACCTGTATTGACACTGGGAGCAGAAGAGACAGCAAAGAAGGTGCATTCGACTTCCTAGTGCAATTCTACAATAATCACACAGACAGAACAACATTTATTAACAGGAATGGAACAAGTCCGCACACGAAAGCAGAAAAGGTCGTAAATAATACAGCTGTAAAAAAAGATTGAAAAATCTCAGACTGAGGCAGTAAAGGCTGTGCGAGGGAGAGTTATTTGTACAGAGCACCTGTACAGCAGTTTCTCAAAGCAGAAGCTTACCATGAGAAATGTGGCAGGCTAGTGGGGTGGGCATGGCTTATCACGGGGACACCTTCCAGTAAGAAATTCACTAAGATCAGCTGGTGATACGTACAATATTTTCAGTTGGAAGTACCACTACACACAATCTCAGCCAAGAAGTCTATTCTACTTTGACTTCTGATCACTCCCAACTCCATCCTGACAGAAGGCAGTTCCCATTTTTCCCCCAAGCAGAGTAATTTTGGTGATATGTGCAACATTCTCTTTTCTGAATTCAGAACCAGACTAAAGTAAAACAGGGGAAGAAAATGCTTTGAAGAAACACAGACATTTTCAACAAAAACAATCATTTTTCTAAACGGTTTTATTTACATTTTTCATATACAAGTATGTTAAATGATACATTCTGACTAGTATCCACACCAGTGTGAATTACATGGATTAAAGGTACTGATGTATTGCATATGATGAAATGCAAAACAATCGACCCTAAGCTGTGCTCCCACCCCCTGAGTCCTCATACAGCATCTGGTTTGTTACCGAGACATTTAAAATTCAAAGTGTCTGTATGAAATAGAAGTGACCTAAACAAACGGATCTGGTTGCATTTCTTTAGGACCAGCGATAACAGAGGAGTCTTACTTGCAAAATTCGCAAGACAAAAAAAAAAAAAAAAAAAAACAACCAAAAAAATATTAACAGCCAAACCTTTTACGTGCTTGTCACCAGCTTTGTATTTATTGTTTCTAGACTCGGGGTACTTGTCACAACTGTCTTCTGGATATGACTTTTATGTCTTTAATTATGGCAACCTTTTGACCTACTAACAAAGGTTCAAAGCGACCAGGATATAATGCTGTACACTCGATAAAAAAAGATAAAAGGTGTGGTGTGAGCTGGCCTGAAGCATTCAGGACAATTACAGAGAAAGGTTTCCATTCACAGTAACTGGAACTAAAAACTCCCCAGGTAATTTTAAAAATGTTGCAAATACGTGAATACAGTTTAATGAATGTGCGTGGCTAAGAGGTGATTTCTCAAAGGAAAACTAGCAGGAAAAGAAAGAAAAAATAAAAAGACAACTTCAAATGCTTGCTTCAGAACTACAGAAGTATTTAGGACACTGGTAAAGTAAATTTTCTTTCACAAGCATGAACAGCATTATCAGGTCTTTCTGTATCTAAAAGATGGGTCAAACAGTCCAAGCGACAAAGGAAATTGTAACAGACAGCTGGGCCTACGGGACCACAGGATTGGATTTATTTTCACATAAATAAATCTGCAGCACCTTTGAGGCAGGTGCCAAAAGCACTTTAATCACTAAAGCAGCCTCACAACAACCCTGTGAGGTAGGTAGGTAGGCATCTGTTTCGTAATGGCAAACAGGTGGAACGACTTACCCAAGGAGCCACAGCGCCTCAGCAGAGAGTCCAGAGCATCTCTGGCCACGGTGCCAAAGAGGCACCGCCACGGGAAACCAGCCAAGCTTTCTGACAGCAGCTTTTTACAGCAGGGCAACGAGAGAAAAGTGGACTTTCGGGAGCTAGGGGAAAGCAAGAGTCTGGGAAGAGGAGCAGTACTGTTCCACTCCCTCCGTTTTAAGAGATGCAGAAGAGCGAGTTAACTGTTTGACTTGCTTCAATACTCAGCAAATTCAAAACTCGACTTAGATGTCCAAACAGTACGACCCAAAAACCAGCTGTGAACGGGGGAGTCATTTCACCCGCTTCTATTATTTCTAAAAGTCCTGTAATTCTTCTTTGAATGGCACAAGAAATAAGAACCAGCGCGAGAACCCAAACTTTTTCATCAATTTCAACTTTAATAGTGCAATTCCCATGAACAAACTGTCCAAGCGTGCTCTTCCTAATCCATCCCCTACCTAACCAGCCACAATGCAGAGAGCAGAGCACATAAAAAAACCAGTGCTTGGCACACACGGTGCTGAAGGAGAAGAATTTGGTGACTTCAGCACGCTCTGTGTATCAGCTGCAGCGAGCTGGACCAAGTGCTGAGCACGTATTCTTTTTTTAATATATATATATATATATATAAAACTATATTCCACCAGGGAACACAGCCACACAGAAAAAGCAGAACAGTCAGTGAGAGCTGAACAAACCCAAGAGGTCGTCACAGCAGTAAGGCCTGCACTCGGAAGGCACACATGACAAAAGGAGCTGGCACACGGGGGGGTTTTGTTCAGACACTTTATCAACAATTTCTACTGAACACTGCAAGGGACTGAAGAGAACACATTCATTGAGTCAGACAAAGGGTAGACACGTCTAACTTTCAGAGTACAGCTGTCATTTCTTTCTTGTAAGGACATTTTGATAACCCTGGCCTTGCTCATATTCCAGCACACAACAACTAGGTAACATTATTCAGCTCTGATTTCTGTCTTTCACAGGGCAAAAATCTCTAGGGAAAGAAAGATAGCCTGCCAGAAAAAAATAAAACCAACCCACTTCCCTCCCCTCTTCTGTCTTTCTGAGATGCAAAGAGGAAATGCTTTCATGGTAAAGAGACAAATACTTGTTTGGACATCAGAGGAAATGCAGGTAGCAGATGACTGAAGACTTTTGCCATTTTCAGCTTTCAATAACGAGGCAGCAAAAGTAAATCCAAAGCAGTGCTGGAGATCAACCCCAGGTTTATTTTACTGAGTCATGGCCAAAAAGTTCTATACTTCTGAACAAACAGCCCAAGAAAAGCTTTCCAGGAGGAGGGCTAAAATTGCCAAGGAAAAAAAGCTTTTGGGAAATACTTTCCTTAGACTCCTTGTCTATCTCAAGGCTGCAATAAAAGAGGCCTGAACAGAATTCCTCTACTCAGACAGCCTTCAAAAATGAACTTAATTTAACCACAGTGTTAGAGAACACTTGATGAAGCATTTTGATTTGAGTCACAGATGGACTGTACAAATGATATGGGACTGAAAACAACACTGACAGTAGTGCCCAATGATATGGGCCTATTTTTTTAGAGAGGAATTGGGAAATAAGTTATTTCTGTATTTCCATGTGTGTTCACAAAGATTAACAAAAGAGAAAAAAAGCACATTGCTTCGTTCTTAAATTGGCCACTTTATCAGTTTTAATACATTACTGTCATCAGGAAAGTTGAAAATTAAGTCGTAACTGGGATTTTAAAAGTTTGGCTGTTAAAAGATAAATTCCTAAATTCCCCTCTTACATGTCCTTTCAAATAGAACCCTCCTCAGGTGTAACCTCTACCAGAAACCTACAGCTCCAGTTTTCCCATGGTTTTGCGTACCACAACTATAAATAATTCCAGTTCTCTAACACCTCGAGTGCATCATTAAGCAGCAGAGTCAGTGATGGCTGTGACAATTCCTCCCCTCTCAGATTTTACCTGGTGTTCCCTGGTAACTGCTGAGGTGCTGATCTGCCCTCTCCCCTGGAGGTAAAAAATCAAAAACTCTACCCCAGGTTTTGAACTCCTCTGAGCTGATAAATCAGGGGAGGTGATGATCTCTGCAGGTGGTTTTAAGACAGGAGCAGCACACTGATCACAGGACTCTGCTGCAGGATGTACAGCGCAGCAATTTGAGGCATGGCAAACAGGAAGGGGTTTAAAAAGCACAGGAATCAGTCATTTAATGCAATTCTGTAAACTAGAACCTGTAGCAAACGTTTCAGGGTACAAGAAGCTAATGGATTTGGCTGCAGGGTGGGAAAAGGAAAAAATATGGATTTGTATGTTAGTCCCAAACTAACTGCAACCTCCCAAACGTGAATAACCACCGACATTCTAAGCTACAAACTGCTGGAAACAAGAGAGGGAAAACTCCAGGGAATTAATTTGGTAGCATTCCATTTAGGTATTTTTGCACTGTAGCATCTTACTAGAAACTGCAATACCAAAATTTCTGCTAGATTCCCACGACCCAAATTTTCCTCATCTTCGGAATTTACTGCCAGACATTTCTGGATATGTAATTTAGCAGCAAATATGATAAGTATGCAATGAAATTTCCTCTCAAATGGAAGAGTAAGAGAGCTCATTTCTCATCCACAGAACACAGGTTCCCCACCCCCTGGAAGTTTAGCATCTAGGAAAATGTGCAGAGCTGGAAGATGCCCACAGAAACCATGTGTATTAATTAGTATTAAATAACAGCTACAGAAAGGAATCAAAGCAAAATGAACACCACCCCCACCGCGATTATACAGGGAATTCCATTCCAGAAATTAGCTTCCATCCCCACACCCTCCCTGCAAATACTGTTCACAGACACATTCAATTTCCTAAGAAAGCAAAAAAAAAAAAACAAAAAAAAATTTAAAAAAATAAATAAAAGAACCAAATATTCAGAGAAAGTCACTCAAATAAGTTTGTATGTGTAAATAAAAAAAAAAGTCCTCTAAGTAAATGACACGGGAGGCAATAAATTGACACGACAAGCAAATAAAAGGCTAAAGCACTCCAATACCATTGAAACAGTTTTAATGTTGTTGCAATTCCATAATGCAACAATCATCAACTCATAAAAGACCCAATACTTTAGAATTCATTTTAATCGTTCCTTGGTACCTATTTTACAAAATAAAGGCAAGGCATATTTTTAAAAATCCCCTTTCCCCTAGATATTATGTGCCTATCTTATTCATGCTTATAAAAAATATAAACTTAAAAATCCTATGCAATGTTATATAAGAGGAAAAAAAAAAAGTAAAAAATATTAACCTCTGCTTCAATGTACAGTTTCCAGAATCTGCCAGAACTGGGGAACTGGGCAACAAGGCGTTCATAGGTCTTCCGTGCTTTGTCTATGGGCTGATTCTAAAAATTGAAAACCAAAACAGCATTTACAATATTATGATTTATGTCAAGGAATATTGCTGATTTTTACTCCAGAACCAAAGAGTGTGAGTGGACCATAGATAAGGAAATGTAATCCTATATCACTAAACCTGTGCCTCTCGAATGAGAATGCTCCAAGCGTCAAGGTCATATGGATTTTCTTCTAGTTTCTTTTCAGCTTTCTTCACTTTTTCTGGGACGTATTCAGCAGTCTGGAAAAATGAAAAAGGAGACATAAGAGATCACAAGCAGTGTTTGAAAAGTTCTGTCCCACCTACACATTAAGACGGAGTTTCTGAACTGGAAAACAACAAACACTCGGCACGAACTCGGCCTGTTTAGTCTAACAAAGCTGCTAGACCAAACCCATTCCACAAGCGACTGAATTGGAGTTTGCCAGCGATTGGAAACGTTTGTACCGACCTGGAACTTTAGGATGCAAAAAGGAAAAATTCAGCGCGGTGTTTGTGTTACAGAGCTGAGGCAAACCAAGGCAGGTGGGTGCAGCAGAGAACAGGGGGTACTCACCCAATCCAGTGCAAACAGAGCTACTAGAGGAGCACAGCTTGAAGTGTTCTTTCAAACACTTCTGGAAATAACTCCCTTTGTGATTTTCCCTAGATCTAACATTGTTAACACAAAGTAGAGTAAGAAAAAAATTGCAGTGTGAAGATCATACCCTTAAAACACATCCTTGCTACGAGCCTAAACGAACTGAAATGTTAACAGGTACAAACCACATTTATTCACATCATTTAGGAAAACCTGGCTCATTTCAGGCAGGCAACAGCAACACACCAACTTAAATTCTTTGTGAGAAATATCAAAGGGTATTCCTTCATCAAACTGCTCGTAAAATGGCAAAAAGGATCCAAAATGTTGCAGGACTCTTAAACGGACACGCAATAAAGAAAAAACTGAGTAAGCTGGGCATTATAGGAGTTTAAAGCCCATTTTTCCTTTGGATTCACTTTTCAAGTGATTCCCAACGCTTAATTAATGCAAAGCAGCCTAGCTTGGAAGGCAAATATCAAGTCCCTAATTTTATAACCGTAAACTGTTATAAAATGAATTTGATGAAGACATCCAAGCAGCACGTTTATAAATTGCCAGATGAAGAGTTTTACATCCCTAAGCCCATCACAGTTTCAGGGGGGACCAGGCTGCAGCTCAAGTGACAAAGTAAAACGGCAGAAAATGAACTCATTTCACCCCACACGATGGGCACGGGCATAATTCAGCTTCCAGGAACGGCGGTGAAGCTGAAATTTCCCAAGTTTCAAACCCCAACACATCCACGTCAGTGGAAGCGCTATAACCATCCCAGGGAGATCTACTTGGCTAAAATCAATTATTCTGGAGACATTTGGACACAAATGCCTGGCAGATGGACCATTAATTAATTAATTAAAAAGGATTTTGCCTTACAAAAACACAAGGTCCTGCTCTGTGACAAAATAAATATTTTTAAAAATAAATTTGCATTTCACTGCAGTGGCACCTGAGTTAAGACTTCCAGGAATTTTATTTCACCTATGTAGACACCAGAATCATAAATTCAGGAAAAAGAAAAGGAGATGGGGATGCACAACCACAGAAATTCTGAATTAAAATCTTGTCCAGCAGCAGCAGCTCTCTCCTGCCCCTAGCTCAGCGTTTCCAGCTCAGCTCAGCCTGCAACCAGCAGGAAGATAATCCCGATGGAAAAGGGATTTTTTTTATTTGCTCTCTCATTTCTGCTTTCAGGATCAGAGGCAGGAAAAAGGACACGGGGCTCGAGCAGCCCCAACACCACCAGAGTGAGCCTGAGCAGATACTGGATTTTAATTTACGGCACAGAGACTGGAAAATGGCTTTTTTTCCTCTGCTTTTGTTCACCACCTTCAGGAGATCTCTAATCACACTGGAAACAACTCCTTGAAGGCCGTGGCATTGTTTGAGCACTTGGGGTTACTACAAATTATTACCACCCCGTCCAGTTCACAGCTACCCTTTTATTATTTAATCACTGACAAGCAGCAACAAATTTGAAATTTCGCAGCTGCTAGAAATATAAAAATATTTTTTACAAAATCTGAAGAGATCTAAACCAAATTTTCCAGGAGCTCCTTCCTGCAAAAGACACCAACTTCCCAAAATGCAATTCTGGATTCATAAAGAATGCCTGAGGGAACACACAAAACCAGAGGAAATAAAGTTCACTTTTAGGATTTGCTTACTCATCCATCACCACCTAAGGAATAATCTTGCTTTATACCAGATTCCTAAAATCAAGTTTCCTCAGGCCTCTTGAATGAATCTTCCTGACTCCAAAGAGTCTGAGAAAATACCTAAACACCTTTAAATTACTGACATCCAATTGTTTGAGGCACCCTCCTGTTCCCACAGAAGGCTCCTCAGCAGCGAAAAGGATGTGTGTTATTTCCTTTTTTATTATTTTTGCTATTTTCCCCTCATGAAGCAAACGGCCAGCTCGAGATGCTTTCAAAGCCAGCACTGATTATGAAATGAGAACTCCTACAAACGACACACACGTGGGTTTTTCATGGTTAGTTTAGTCACACTCAATATCCAGGGGGAGGTTTCTGGCTGGGTGTTGTTGCTTCAGCACAGCCAGGCCCGTAAGAGGCCCAGAAAATAAAATTTACTCCATTAATTCTGAGCCTTTTTTCCCCCTGAATTTTATTTGCAGCTGCAGAGAACAACTTTTAAGCGGGAACTGTCATTTCAGCCCCTCACTCTTCCATGATTTTAACTCTTCTGGAGCAGCCCTGAAATCTTTGTGTCCCCAAATCCCAGGGAGCACACACAGCCCGACCAAAAAAAAGAACTCCTCACTAAGTGCTACTCCATCCCAACACCACCCGGGCTCAAAACGAGACAGAATTCCAGTTTGCCATTAGTAAAGATCACCATTTTTCCCTCACAGGACGCTGACATTTTTCTGGACTGGGGCTCGCTGCCTCTGGCGATTCCCCTGAACTCGGATTTCTTTATTTACCGGGCTGGAAAAACTCTCCCGGCGTGAGGAACTCGGGCTTCCCCTCACCAACACTTGCACTCCGCCTGCTCCTCTAAAATGGCTCCTCCTGCGATGTCAAACCCACAAAAACCCCGCTTGGAAAAAAAAAACCTCGTTCAGCACTCGGCTGTTTTAAATAAAACACCAAAAACGAGCGAAAACATTTCCTATTTATTTATCAACATTTCCTATTTATCCTCTTCGGCCTGCGAGAGCTTTTGTGATGCACCACGAGACAAAGAGAGGGATCCGAAGGGATAAAATTACCATCAAGAAACCAGAACAAACTGGTTCGGAGTTATTTTCCGTGGCTACAGAGACAACACCGACAGCTTTAAAACAAATAAAAAAAATAAACCCCCAAACCTTAAAGTGGTCCGAAGGCTTCACACGGGGCTGCAAAAAATAATTTACAGGTTTGGGGAATGCTCAACCCCTCGGAGATGTGAGGGGGAGTTTCACAGAGCAATTCCCAGCCTCATCGACCCGGATTTTTTTTGGGGGTCAAAAATTAAATTATTTTACACTCGGAGCATTCAAATTTCCTAGAGCCGCCCCCGCCCACCAAAACTGCGCGGTTTGTTGTTAAAATTATCAAATTAAAACGGGCCCAAACGTGCGGGAATTCACCTGCTTTGGAAGAAGATGGAATTCTAAAAAGAAAAAGCCACTTTAAAATTGATTTGGAGTGTTTTTTTTAAGCTACGCTGGCCGCTAATACACGCGTGGGTTATCAAGAACTCTTCCCTCAACCGGGAACTTTCGCCCCCATCCCTCCAATTAACCCCGGTTTGAGATATAAAATATAATTAAGTATATTTTAGATATAAAAAAATACATATAGTTTAGATATTTTAATATAAAACCCCTAAGGATATTTTAATATAAAACCCATTAGGATATTTTAATATAAAACGCATTAAGATATTCTAATATAAAACCCATTAAGATATTTTAATA
>VWZN01014372.1:0-12938 GCA_013396955.1 Regulus satrapa
CACTGAACAAATTACTCGCTCTGTCATCAGGGATGTTTTTAATTTTGGCTGGTCCCCAGGCCGTGCCCTGCTCGAGGCGCGGAGGGGGTTCCGCACCGCGGGTACCACCAGGGGCACAGATCGGTCCGGTCCCTTCCTTTCACGGGCGCCGCTCCTCTCTCAACGCAGCCGGGAGATGAGCCTCATCCCACTGGTTCTACATCTGTGTCACAGCCTGCTGGAGCCTCTCTGTGCCTGGCTGCCATCCTACCACCCATCCAGTTATCCCAATTGTGCATTTGGCATGTATTTCTCAGGTGCCAAGTTTTCCGTTTTGGGTTTGCTTTTTTTTTTTCTCTCAGATTCTAATCCCATCCTTCAAATTGTTTACAGCCTCCTCCAGCTTGATTGCATCTGCCATTCAAACCGTTACTGCAAGCACTGAAGGGAAATGGGCTCCAATAATTAAGTCCATTCTCACCAAGACATGGAGGTACACGTCTTTGGAAAGTTTAACATCAATGGCAAATGGAATGAGAAGTGTAGTCCACATCCCAGCGAGGTCTCAAGATAACACCCAACTCCTTTATCATTTGTTGACTCTTCTGTACAGCTCAGGTTATGGTAAGAGTTCTTTTGATAGCAGAACTGAAGACAATACTCTCTTTCTCTGTTTTCCACCTTGGCATCCTACTAGTCCAAGTGGTCCAAAATACAAAACAAGTTAGAAATAGGTAAGTTTGACACACTGTCCTCCAAAGTGCTTTTGACTGTTTATCCTCTCAGAATTGTTTAGCTAACAGCTGTGCATTCCGTGGGTAGTATCTACACTGCCCCTGAAACTAGTGACTAACAAACAGACAAACCTGTTTACAGAGAAACTGAACCATGAAGTTGATGGAAATCACTCATCAGCTTAGTAACAGAGAGAAAACACTATCCTGATTCCCAATAGATGCTTAGCTGGACTCTACTGCTGATATCTAAAAGGAAGGAGATGGAGAAAGTAGCAAGCACAAATAGAAAATAGCCAAAAGGAAAATATGTAGCTTACCTGGAGTAGTTTGCATTAGGTGCAGATATATGGCCTTCACAGCTAGGAGACTAAGGTTAGTAAATTCAAAATTGAGATTAAAAGCCCACTTGATTCTGCTGGAAGAGTTCAAAATGATGTGAACAGAATTATAAAAATACATTCTTTCCCATGTTCTGCCAGTATGTCCAGGCTTATCAACCATGATTTCTGTTGCTGTCGCACACCAGGAGGCTCACTCCCAGCAGCACTGGACATTCAGTGCTATAAAAAGCCCAGAATGAGTTCCTGGGAGCTGCTGTCCAGGTCAGGGGTGAGGCTTTTGCTAAGCAGTTTGCACAGTTGCTCCTCATCTGTCTGCCAAGGCAAACCAAAGATCTATACTAAAGCTACCAGACATCTTTCATGTGTAACACTGGCATTGTAAACAGGTGAAATTTCAGTTGTTTTCAGAAAGCAGGGGGCCTCCCCTCTGTATGATGCTTCATATCCAATATTTTTAACCCTTTCCTCAGGATATCAATGCTAAATTCAGTAACATTCATTTCAGGAGTTTGCCTGGACTGTGGATTACTGATCTCAGCCATTCACTGCTGTAGCTCAGGAGCCAAATATAATTATAACCCACAGCAAAAAATAGGTATTAAAGAGTCCAAAATATGCTATGATTTGACACAATTTGCATAAACCAGGATTTTAAATCTGCCATTAAGGACAGGAATTGGGGCCACTGAAAGTTGCCAAGAAACAACCTGTTTATAATGTGTCCCGACTCCTTAAAGGTGCATCTCCTGCATGGCAAGGTTTTAAAAGGCCTTGTATCTCTTACCTTGCACAACCTCTTTTTGAAAATATGCCATTTTTTTCAGAGCATAGATCCCAGGGTGTTCCAGATAACAATGTAGAGGTGATGTAACTGACACAGTCCGCATGCAGAATTTTATGTCAAATTTTTATGCAATTTTTTTTTCAGCAGTTACGAAGCATCTTTTTTCTTACATCTGAGTTTCATTCATATCTATGATCTGTTCAACTCTGTCAGAGAAATTCCTTTCTCACATGGGACTTCCTATTCTGTTGTCACACTGTACAATGAGTGAGCAGTGAGTTCTCTGCAAAGCCCATATTCTCACACAAGGACCAGGCCTGGAGATTTTAGCTGTAGAAAAAAACAGGGCTGGTTTCAGCCAGTACTGATGGAACAGTTAAGAACTCTGAAACATAATGCAAGAGATATGTAGGAAGAGAGACAATCATGTACCATGCAGGTATGCTGAGCACAGAGGGTGTTTCTATAACCCTGGGGACCGAGCTGTGTAAATAACACCCCATGGATCTGGAAGCTGTGCAAAGATCAGCACCCAAGCCTCAAGCTGACTGAGAAATTAGTGGGACTTTTATCCAGCACTGTGGTTTCTGGAAATGTTGCCATATTTAGGCCAACAGTCTAAAGCAATGTAAACTTTGCACCAAGCTGGTTCCCAGACATCCCCTTCATTCAGTGCAAGGGACCCAAACGGAGTTACGGAGTTTTCAAACAATAACCTTTAATTGCCTTAATAGAAAAATAAGCACTGAAATATATATAAATGTGATTACATTAAAGTAATTCTGTAGTCTAACATACTAGAAACCAAAGCCCAGTCATATTTTTAATGATACAGAGTAGCAAGAGTTAGTTTAGAAATTTTCCATAGGGAATACCGAAGTATCCAGTGTTGTTGAGGAAACCACAGTAAAGATGAGACAAACCTCCATGGTGCCATAAAAACTAAGTAAATCAATTTATTCTGTATACTATACAATGTGTAAGTTTGTAAAGAACAATTGACATTTTTATCACCTTAACATCTTGACTGGGTGTAAATATGTCCAACAAAATGTACTCCTGTGGCCTTTACACAAACACTGTCCTACTACATCAAGAACAATGAGAGGGAAGCCTTTGGTGTTACAGATTTGGGGACATATCTGTGAAGTTGTAATTAATCCACTTAACTATCTCAAATAAAATGTTGGTGCTATCTGCCATTACAAGCCTACGTGAGTACTACTCTAACAACTAAACACTGTCTATCTTTAAAGGCAAAATTATGAAAGGGACTGCCAGTCTACAGTGTGGACAGGTTTTCTTTGAAAAAGGCAATTATCAAATGGTAAAACTCATATAATACACTATGTACATCAGTTTGGATAGCTGAGTTATCTTGCTGGAGTAAGCTGAAAGTACGCATCGATCTGCAATCATGTTCCATTTACTGTTAAGTGACTACTGGACTTAAGTTTTATACAGTGTATAGAATCAAAATAGCTGTGTCTGCTGCTGAGGTCTGTCAGATGTGAAGGCTCATAATCAGTCACTGACCTAGTTAGTATTACAGTACTTCAAATATACACATGGATAATATAGTCATAGGTGAATCTGTAGTAATCTTAGGAACTGCAAGTCACTGAGTGAGCATCGGAAGAGCTTGTGTTGTCCAACCAGCAGGACAAGCCGAGTCGTAGCTGAGTGGAATGTTTAAATTTAAATGGCTATCTTTTTAAACCTTCCCAGACATCAAGAGAACTCACCTTGGGGGAGCTACAGAATAAGTGGCACCAGACAGTACACAGCAAGTCACCTTAAGTTGTTCAACATTTGTTTCCGGCCCAATCCTGTCATTAAGCTTCAATTTCATTTATAGATAGAAAAATAAAGAAGGATTTTCACATTAGAACAAATATTTATAAAAAGCAGCTTGCTTCAGTATTTCCAGTTTGCTTGTTATTCTTCCAGCCTTAATTCTTAAACAAGTCAACTACGACCATTTCTTCAAACTGTTCTGCAAAAACCACAAGTCATCTGTAATACTAGTGGAGGATAAGGAATAAAGACAGGCTTGACAAAGCCCACCTAACTACTAAAAAGGGGCTATACACACTTGAAAAAAATCAGGTTAGCAATTTTTCAAATTCTCTGGAACTGCTTCTCTGAATCAAAAACATTACATAGACACTGTATGTTCTGATCAAAACAGGACTAAATAAAGACTATTCAATTTCTCTTGACCATTTTGTTTGCCTCTAGGAGAGAGCATTGCAGCAGACACAGGCCAGCATTGGTTTTGACTAGCAGTGCTTTATACCCCAAGACCTTTCCGAATATGTCAGCACAAAGCACAAGCTTCTAAAAACATGCATCTTTAAGTGTTCTCTCTTCTAATACTCATACTGGTTCTTTGTTTCTAACAGGCTGTTTCCAAATTTTAAAGAAAAAGGCATTCATCTTTTTAGAGTTTCTTGTTCCCCCAAAGACTGTGAAGGCTGTGACTACCTATATGGAAATCAATTATACTGTGGATCATACTCCACTTTCAATATTCTGATTTCACTGAACATGTTTTAAATATATCAATTCACCTGACAAGTATCAACTACATATTTTGTCTATCTTATTTTTATGTTTATCTTTACCATAAGCATGAACTGGAGTTCATTCCTATTTTCTGGTATGAAAAGTTACCTATTTCTCAATAAGTCATTACAGAAATACCTTTCCAGATATTTGTTTCCACAAAGTCAATGAGCGGCTGCTGTACAATGAAGAAAAGGAAATAATTTACTACCTCTTCAGGAGTGCAAGAAAAAAAAAAAAAAAAAAGATATCCTTCTGCTTCCAGAAGTCTAAAATAGCCCAAAAACAATTACATATTAAATATTAGTGAGCCTAGATTTGGTGTTTGCCACACAGGGAACAGTACACTTAGCCATATTCCATGCCAACAGACAGAGCATTTCTGCTTTAAAAGCTTAAACAACTGCTGAACAGAAAGGGTACTTGCCTGCAAATACAGGTACAAATTCCAAATTTATACTTGAATGCTGGATATTGTTGTGAAACAAAATACACAACTGCAAAAGCATAAGGTTAAGTCAAGTGTAAATGTGTTTCACAAATTTCAGGTATACACTTTTTACTTTCAGTAGCAAGATGCTGGGCTCTTTGTTTCAGGACAAGACTTTGAAAGATACAGAATCACTTGTGCTTTGATTGGCACATAATCTGCTTTTTAAAATGTAAAACTAATAGACGTTTGCAAAAGGTTGTGCAAAACTATTGTATTTACAAAAAATGGCACAAGAGTGAATTCAACAGTCTATGCACATGCACACTTCATCCACATCTTCAACAAAAGTGTGTCCTAAGCTACGGAACTGAAAAGAATACCAGCTTCAACAGGCAGTTGTCAATAAGCACTAGGTTCACAAGAGTTACACCAGAATGGGCAAATATTGCCCAAGTAAAAACTCTATTGTTAAAGCTGAAACAGGTTTAAGGCCGTTCAAGTTCAAAAGCAGAAACAAAATTCAGAGCCCTGTCTTTGTTTTTATACATGCTTCACCATCTAGCAACTTGTGGTCTAAACCTCTATTTTAGACAACAAACCCAAACACGGAAGAAAAACCCAACACAACTGGAGGTTATATTAAATACAAATATACTGTAATTAAGATGAAATAACAAAAGCAGAAACATTAGAAGTTGTAAAACTTGCGATGTCACTTGCTGGAACCAGTCCTACACTAGGAAATGGGCAATATGTACATTTTCAAGTAGATTACATTGCTCTAACCAAACTTGTCCTTTTTAATCAGTGCATTGTTCTCAACTAGTCCAAATACTACACTTTACTCTTAACAGTATTCCCTTACAATAGCAGCACATGCTATCGCTACCTGCAAAGCTGTCAGTCTCATGACTTAGTGTAAGAAAGAAAAAGGGGGATGTGAGGGTGAGAAATAACTATTAAAGAGAAATAACAGGAATGAGAATAATCATGCAGTTCAGCTGTTCTCGTCAGCCGGCCAGCTTGCTAGCAACAAGAGATGGTTTCCGCTGTGGAAGATCCTGTGGAGTAGGAATATGGTCACCAGTGACTTCTGTCTTGTCAGGAGCTGCAGTAGGCAGTTGCTTGTTCTTCATCTTTGCTTTAGCCATGTTGTAATCGCCAGAATCAAAGTATTTTTGCTAGGAGAAAAAACACATAATATTTATGTGATATTTAAAAGCCTGAAATCTTATCAGATGCATGCACTGAATTACATTGTTAAATAGATATTTTAAATTTTAAAAAGTTGTAAAATTTTTGTGATTTGTCAAAGTCACTCTACGTTAGTTAAAAAAAGGTCTTATAAAGACTAGTAAGCACAGACAGCCGAACTCTTAACATCATGGTGAACATTATTGTGAGCAATAATCTGAACATTATTTTTGCCCTGGTTTTCCCAAAAGCTCATCTCCCACAACTGAAACCTTGAGGTTTGCAAATTTTGTTGCAGTGAACAAGTTCTGCTACACACAATAACCAAAGAATGCACAAATTAAAGCTGGAGAACAGAGCCTGGTCTGTCACACCAGAGATCAAAGTAGCATGCAAGTGTGTGCTAACAAGAAAACCTCTTCTCTGCACACATTAAAACAGCGAAACTGTAATCCCTAAAGTTCCCAAACCAATTATTTAGTGAAGTCAAATCTACTGTACAGTCCTTCTGAAAAGCACTATGTCAAGGAAATTATTATCTCCCATTCAATTATTTTTCTAAATGCAAAAGCAAGTTAAGTTTTAAATTCCTAGTTGAAAAACAGTGTTTCTTAATATATCAGCAAGTTTTTATTAGCATTACCTTTAAGAGTAGCCAGATTTCTCAAAATACAAAGTTATCTGTGCATGTCAAAGCCAATGACTGTTATTTATCCACATCAATCTCAAGGTAGAACATAATCTAATTTGGAAAAAGGCCTTCCCATTTTGCCCTTTAAGATTGAAGCAACCAAAAGAAACAGCAACTAGGTAATAACAGAACCATTCAACCTTTAGATGTGATACAGTTGTTAGCAGAAATCTTCCTGTCCATCTAAGAGCTCCAAACAGAATTCCTCCACAGCAGCATAATGTAGTACTGTTCTCATCTACCATTATTCCAAAGAAAGTGTGCTAGTAATGGTGCATGCATCGAATGCAGACCATTTCTGGACAGCAAGTAGGAATTGGCAGAGCATGTCCTAGTTGCCAAACCAAAGATGATTTGGGCTACAGCTGACCACAGAAGAGTATGTGAAAAAACCTACCATCTCTCATGCTTCAGAACGTCAGTCCATTTCTTCCTTTAACTTACTCCTGTATTTTCCTGATTTGTTCTAGCTTCTCAGAGACAGCCTGTATTTGATCAGCCCTTTCAAAACCAGCTATGTCTGTCCCGTTGTGCAGGAAGGTGTCTTCCTGCCAGAAAGAGTACCTGAAGGCACACACACTGTCCTCACTCTATTTTAACTCTCATCAGTGCAGGCAGCCCAAAGTACACCAGAACCCCTATGAGGTAAAGAAGCCTCCTCATTCAAGACACTGAGCACACGAAACCAAAATAGTAAAAAATAAAGGGAATAAAGTTATTATAACCACATCAGGAACTGCAGGAGGCCTATTATGAATTCGAATCCACAAGTTTATGCCATCTTTCATCAAAGTAACAAAAGTCAATTAAGATGGCCATAGATCCATCTGTGCTCAAATCTGAAAGTACATGCTGCAAGAGCCTTTGCATTCAATAGTGTCTAACTAAGATGAAGATACTGTACAGGCTGTTACTGCTGGTGGTGAGGTTCTCTCAATTTGCAGCAAGTGCAAGCAGTCATAATTCCTTTATGGCTATCAATCCTCACGAGCGAATGCTGGCCAGTTCTCCCAAGATATCATCACAGTACAAACTCACCACTGCCTTCTGTATCCACATATACCCTGAACCCAGGGAAGTCTCACTCAGGCTGCCTTGGGCCATGCAGAGAGGAACTTAGTGGGAGTTACCTCATCTACAGACTGCCCAGGCCCAGCAGCCATGAACCCTGCTTCAGATCTTCCCACTTAGGAGACAAAGAATATCCAAAACACCTGACAGCAGTAGCAATTCCCAAGAGATGTTACCAGATAGCACAGAATTAGATCATCACAACTCCACCAGCTCCTTTGTGAAGGATTTATACTTGGAATCACTCTGTGTACTGAAAGGGCCTAGACAACAGTAAAAAAATCCACAACAGTGTGACAGCAATGAAAGCACCACCAGAAGCAGTGACATACTAGGATTAGTCCAAGAACAGAGTCCTAGCATGCCTAAAAGGCATTATATCATCACTCTATGAATAATTTAAAAATCCCAGTCAAATAGCTAAGAAAATAAGAGACACTGGTTAGATGTTGAACAATACTGAAATATTAACTCACTCTTCATTCTTCTGTCATTATTTTTGGAACTGGGTGTATATCCAAAATTATACAACCATTCTCAAACCACTAATGTCAGATGATGCCTGGTCTAACACCAGATAACAAACTCGTGTGCTAGAAATATGGATAGAATGAGTGGACATCAAATCACAGATACAGGAATTTTGGATTTTTTTTTTTTTAAATATCCTGTGGACAATAAAGAACTTACTCCTTTTTGAAGCCTCTTCCTCAAGAAGTCTGAGCCTCCTGGCTTCTGGCCCAGATGAGGGTATCTTGCTTTCAATTTTGCTTCTTCAGCTTTTTCTGGACTTAAAACCTTATCCTCCATCTCCTGAAAGACAGTGAGTGATACTGTAAGTGAAACATACAACAAGTATATTTATGCAGAATAGCTTTGCAGGTAATACACCCACATGCCCAGTGCTGCTACTAAGTGAGCACAACAATTATCTGATTAGACATTTTCATACATTCTTCCTCAGATGCTGACAGCAACTGTAGGAGTTCAGCCTCCCACTTTAGACACCTTTCTTGGAGATGCTGAAGATGTGCGCACTTCCCTCTCCAAGAAAAGAAATCTGAATTATTCAATCTTGAAAAAAAAAAACAACCAAAAAAACCCTCAAACAAAAGTCTTTTTTTTTTTTGGGTCAAAACTAGGGGTCCACTAAGAGCAAACAAATATTGAATAGTGAGCAAGAACCACAGGAGGTTTTTTTTTCCAAATGCCTGTTTCATAATTTAGTTGCAGAGGCAGACTGGCGCTTCCACTGCTCAGGGATCTGTATGGCTGCTCCAGCCATAATGTGTTGATATTCACTGTGAAACAGTCTCAAAAACATGCCTGCTGTTACATTAATAAGCAATACTGTGTTCCTCTGTACATGTCTATAATTATCCTGAAATTATGAGGACGAAGACAGTTGGGTAGTGTATTTGTGTAAAATAAAATGCCTGTAAAACATGGATGCTCAAAATAATAATTTAGAGATATTCATTTGGCAAAACTGCAATTTCTTCGCTGGTCTCTACTGCGCACTCATCTGTTTCATGTCGATCTAACAATTTGATGTATGAAGTACAATTTATTCTAATGGATCATTTCTAAAGTATCTTTCATTCAAAATTCTTAGTTGGTTTTTCCAGTATCTGGCCATAGCCTTTTTTTTTTCTTTTTTTTTTAATGAAAACCATTCCTAGTTCAGTGAAAATATATAATGACTTGCACTGAAGTCTGTAGCACAGAATTGTTAATATCACCTGAAGTCCCAGAAAGACCTTCAGGCAGGCAGGAAGAATTGCCACTGAAATCAGGAGGGCATCATTCATCTGTGACTAAGATTTCATGTCCACCTAGAGCTGCTTATGCAGTCCCTCTGTACTCTTTCCCATGCCTGTCATCACCCTTGGCATTGCATCAATCAGCATGACCGCCTGTACTCCCCAGTTAGGCTTTACGGAAACGAACTCAAGAGAGAAATAACCACTTCTAATGTTTTCCTTCTCCCGTTGTTGGGCTGCTCCGTTTGATCGGTTTCCACAGCCCGTGTGAGCACACAAAAGGTACGGTAACACAGCAGCCCCAGGGAATTACTTCAGCCCCTGCTCAAGAACAAGAGCCACCACCACACTTGCCTATCCCTAGGTGCTCTTCTCTATCTCTTATAAACTGCTCCAGGTTGTGTAAGATTCAACATCTTCCTGCTAAGACACCTCAGAAACAAAGACTATAAGAGATTTAGAATATAACATTTTCTAGTTGCTCCATTTGGCCGAAACACCTCAAAGACAGCTTTGCACAATACAGCAGGAAACTGAATTAACAGTTCTCCCAAGGAAAAAATAGAAACTCTTATAACAATTAAAGAGAAACTTCCGTGACAACGGGAACCAATGCTTTTTATTAGACCAAAATGCAGCTAAAGGCAATGCAATGCAAAATCCAAACAGGAATAAAGAGCAACGTTTCCCTGACACAGCCGAACACAGAACAACACCATTTCTCACTGGGTGATAGCACACCAGCCAAGCCCAGGGCTCTCCTGCGTTACAAAGATCACGCAGCAGCTGATCTCCCTATCGTGGCTTATCAGAATGCCAACACGGACTGAATTTGCTCAAAAGTAATCCTTTCAGCTCAACACTGTGAACATCTAATGCTGAATCACTGGGTACTCACTGCTGAGCTAGCAGACAAAGTATTTCAGGGGACATATTTTGCCACTAAAAGCCAAAAGAATGTACTTTTTAAAGACGAGAGGACCAACAATAAATAGCTTATATAAATATGTATTCAGGGTGCATCAAAGGAGACATTTATGCAAACTCACAGGGCTGACAAATTATGGCACAGCAGGCAATCCAAACAAAAACACCATGTTACGCATCAATGCAGCTCAAAAGGATACAGAGCACAGCCGCTTCTTCTTGATGACCAACAACAACTCAGACTCAAAACCCCACAGAACACAAATTCAAGGATCTCAATACCACGACTTCGGCTGTCAAACAAAACCAGCTGATAGCAGGTTCAAAAAATACTTAAGACAACAGTTCCCCACGTAAAATACAGTTATGCTGTAAAACTCCTTTCTAAAGGATACAGAGGGTGCCAAGAACTTAGATTCAGAAAGCAATTCGATGTGTTCATTTGCAACTCAGAAGCCTTTTAAACCAGATTGCTGAGACCTTGGAGAGTTTTCTTGGGAAGAGCACTGTCTGCACGTCCTGGTCTTATATTCTTCTGAGAACTAGATGGTACTGAGCTCTCTCAGAGATGTGTTGCTGAGCCCTGAAGACTTTAGTCCAAGCCACTCCTACATTCAGAACATTCTCCCTTGAATTACAGAAGCAACAACCAAGTGACTAACAAATGACTGCGGAGTGGGCAGAAATCAAGATATACCACGCTCTTCTTCCAAGTGACAACCACACAGAAGTTATAATTTTAGTACTCTACAGGAATCTGCCACAGCTCATGAAGTCATTAAAATGATCTACCAGGAAGGCAGTAGTTACCTAACTCACTTAAAGACAGCTTTTACTTTTAATCTTTGCAGAGGTTCCAGCAGCACAAAGTTCTGTGTCTGCTGGACAACTGACCTGCATTAATAAGAAGAAGAGCCATCAGCCTTTTAAACCCTGCTATGAATGGCTCATCTTTTGCAGAAGACATCAGGCAAAATGCAAAGCAGAAAAAGGCAAAAAAGTGGCAACAGCACAACCCTACAGTAAACCGATGTGGCAAAAGCCAGTTCAGCAACAAGATGCACCACCTCTAAGAGTTCCCTGAAAAATGCAGGCTTTTAAGGCAAAAAAACAACCAAACATATGTTCTCCCATGTCCCAAGTTTCTTTGTTTCTGAACTTCCCCCTGCCACTATCCTGAGTTTTCTCATCGAGAACAGGAAATACTGGTCTTTGGCAGATTTTCAGTTTGTATCACTGTAGTTAAAAACCTTTCTCGCTCAGCACAAGCATCTTCCAGCATGTCAGAAAGTTTAGAAAAAAGCTCTGATCACGAAAACACTGCCTTCGAGGTTCATTTAGGGGCGTCATCTTTTTAAAGAATACAAGTGAAAAGAACTGCAAAATGGGTTGTTTATGTAAGTGTTTCAGAGCTAAGCATTAACCGAGTGACTGTTCAGTTTTGCCTACCCAGACAAATAGTTTTAGTGGAGATTAATATTGCAATGTCATAATGGCACTGATATCACAGTATCAGACCAGGGCAAAATCCCACAGAAAGTAAAGTTTTATTTTATTGATGTTACGTGATTTTTCTTTAACACTTTACCAGAATAAAACTAAATCAGGAGAGCAGCAAGGACCTCCCATCTCTCGAGTCAAAGGTAATTTCTCCAAGCAGTGTCTAAGCATGGCATTTTAAGACTTCAGTCTGAAAGTTCGCTAGGAAAATCAGCCCCAGTCACCTGACTTCATCAGAACACCCTAGAAGGCATTACAATAAACTTGCTGCCGCATGTTTAACTATGCTCTTATTACAGAGCTATTCTAGGAGCGCTGCATAGGCCAGGGACTTATTTTTATAGGCTTCGAACAGGAACAGTATCCCTTCAGCAGCCTACCTAGCACCAGCGTGAAGTCACGCTGCAGAACACACCTATTTAAAAGCAGATTGCAGACCTGACAAGAAACTGGTTCTGATTACTGCACCTATTAGGAAGGTATAATTCCATCCATATTAACCCCCAAAGCTCTACCGACTAACTCACATTACAAACTGTAAATTATTAAACAAAACCTTAACAGCTGAGGTAGATTAGGCTTTTTCTTGTAGCGCCGTTCAAAGCAGCAGTCGTGTTTCATAACTTCTCCGGATCCCAGCCGCGGGGATTGCAGCCGGACTGCCACAGCAATGACAGGACTAAAAAACAAACGGCTTCTTAAAGTCACAGCACCGCCACCTACGAAACCAAACCCCACTTGAAAAACGACACAATTACCTACAGAGATGACATAAGAGGGACACCACACGATAACCAAGCCAGTTTTTCTTTCTAAAAGCCTTAACTAGCACAGGCCACGGTCGTTGTGATTTGGGTATTTCTGCTCCTGAAACGGTCACATTAAAACCTGAACATTTTTTAGAAGTGAAACAAACGTTTAGCCTGCGGATGATGGCCGGTGTCCATGGC
>VWZN01014372.1:15964-52887 GCA_013396955.1 Regulus satrapa
TTTCTACAAACCAGTTTAATTTGTCAATAAAGGTTTTCTTTGTTCTTCTAAAGTTTTAAGCCTGTTTTGCTTTTTTTTTCTCCTGGTCCTATCTCACAGCAAAAAGTAAAGTAGTTCTGGCAAGTGCAACCTCTGCACAAGATAAAAGTTATGCCAAAATCACAGACTCAAACCGCTACATGAACAAAACTTTTAAAGACTAAAGTGTTTAATGTTTCTTCTCGTTCAATCTGGCACAATCAAGGTAAATAGTATAACAAACAAAGTATAGCCTCTAGCTGGAATAAGGAAAGAGTGGTTTGCAGGTTACTTTAATTAGTTTTGATAAATATTTTCAAATTGAATGAAAAAAATATCCTTTAGAGATTAGAGAATGACAGACACAATCTCCAGTTAATTACTGGTGATTCATACAGGAACCTGTAAAAAATGAATGGGTTTCCAGGACTCACTTTTCCTGAATTTGAACAGGAGTATGGGGAGGACAGAATACAAGCTATATAATTAGGCTGTCAATAATGACTAGAAAAATCATCTAAAATAAGCACTCAAAAGAAACTTGAGAAGCTAGGCAGGAATTCACAGTTAAGAACAAGGGTTTCACACAATCATCTTTCCTTTAAGAAAAAGGAAATAGACCATGTGGAGAAGTGGGTGAAGGTGGCTGAAGTTCCAGATGCCTTCTGGCATTAATAAGTCTTCTGACACTTTCCCATGCAAATTAGGGAAACTTAATTAGATGAAACTTTAATGTGGTGGATGCAAGTTTGTTGGAAACAGCTATCAATTTCTTCAAACAGCAATGCTGTGTTCAGCATAGAAAATTATGGGTAATGAGAGAATAAAGTTCAATAAGGAGCGCTTCCATTTTGGGAACAAGCAGGTAGGACATCTCCTATACTGGGTAATAAAATGAATACAAGTTGACATCTCCTGCTGTTGAAAAGCAGCACATTACGACAGGATGCATGAAGAGAACTTTAATCCATATGATTTATCAACCAATTCTTCCAGTCTGATTGGCACAGAGAGGTCCTGGCCTGGGATGCTGTGTCCAGCCTCACACACTTCAAGACTGATTCAGTCCAAAAGAAGAAAGCAAAGAGCCAGAATGACAAGAGGTGCAGAAAATAAAGGCTTAGTTATTTAAAAAAGACTGAAGGGAGATAAAAGATCTAATTTGCTTGCTTCAAGCGAAAAGACTAAGTAGTGTTTAACTCAACTTCAGCAACATGTAGTTGGGTGTTATAAATCCTTATATAGCTAGAACTAAACCTATATAGTATAACTAAATGCTGTATTTTCTCATTAGAAGTATAATTTATCACTGGAAGGGATTAGTTGTAGCAGCCATCACTGGAGGCCCTTATAAACCACTCAAACAATTGTTAAAAATAACTGTATATGGTTGAGCCTATTGAGGAGTAAAGAGAAGAAACCAATGATCTCTCAAAAATGAGTCTAGTCTTAACCTAAGCTTAGAAGGTCATGTGGAATTTAGTTCACAGTTTATGAGCATCCAGCATTTTTCCAGGTGTGTCCCTAATGGAAAGTGTTTACTCAGATCAAGCTGTAAATGGAAAATGACTCAGTAAAATCAAAGTTGTGTACAGATAATCCAAGGTCACTTTCATTCCGAATCCATATAGGGACTAAGTGTAGTTTGACTATTAAAGTGAATACAAATTTATTTCCTAGACATGACTTGTAGTAACCACATATTCAAAATCCACACTTCTTTGCTATTCAAAACAAATTAACGAAGGGAGATGACTTGAAGGAGTCTGTTTAAATAAAGCTACCAAGATACAAACATTGCATAATGTCAATGCAAAATAAAAGGTTAATCTACTACAGGGGAATGGTGACTTTCATTAAAAATGTGTCCTTTCCTCATGCTTTTTTTCTCACTGAGCATGCAAGCAAGCTGTGCACCATGACACAAATAAGTAGTTTGAGGATACATGCTGTTTGCTTATGACTCAATAGCAGTTACACAGAAACTAGGACACCCTCTTGATATCCTAGTCCAGACCATAGTTCTGTACACAGTACAACTGCAGTTGTGTTTGACTCTTCTGCTACCAAGAGAAACTTTTTCTCAGTTTTAAAGGACGCACAAATGACTAGAAACTGCAAACAATCTCTTCCTGTAGAGTTTTCCCCAATTGTCTCTGAAATGAAATGCTAGGTAACCTTGGAAAACCTGGTGTAGCAGAGTGGAAAACACTGCTAAGTGGGGAAAGGACTCAGGAATATCTGAGCTTTGCCCTTTTGGAGCAGCAGTCATTTGCATGGACAAGATCGTTGATAAGTACCCTCTGGAAAGTCCAGTCTCCCTTACATTCCCTGGCAGGCTTCCTGGAGATGTCATGATACACTGACTTCTCACCTAAGGGCTGAATATACAAGATTCATCCTTTCTCCAGTCTTCATCAGATAAGCATGTTAAATGGCACCTTGCATGTTAGTGACATTCTAAAAACCTTCTGCAAAGCAAAGAAAAACACAAATCAAGGTAAGACAGTTGAGAAACTCAGATCTTCATCAAATGTCATAAAGCTTCATTTCCATTATTAAACATATAGCTCAAATATAATCAAATGCTTCTAACTTTATTTCTCTCAGTTACACAGTTTAACACTTAGCATAAACTGTTCATCTGACTGTTTTGTTTCAGGAATACACACACGTATCGGAAAATAGTCATATGCCCAGTGTAGCATTGCTAGCAAAACTTCCTATGGCCACCTAGTGGCCTACATGGAATTGACCTATGAAAAATATTTAGGATTACATGAAGATCCTCTCATCTAAAAATAAAACAAAAAGTACAGGTTTCATAGCTTTTGCATATATTTGAGATATAAATACTAATTTGTTTGCACAGTACATCCTTTAACACAATTTGAGAAATAAAATGGGGGAGGGTGCAAATTTTATGTGAGCAAAACTAACAACAGAAAGCAAAATTAAAATGGCCCTTAAGGAAAGAAGAGAAATTGAGGGAGCCAAATGTGAATTGAATTAATGATCTGAATGCATGAGTAAGTAAATAAACAATCTGCAATGTGATTGCAAGTGTTATTAAGTCCGGATGTGAGGGAAAAAAAATGGAAAATTGTACCATTAACAGAAAAAACAGCTAAATGCTTGCATAGTATGAAATGTTATGGAAATTCACTTGTTGTCCCCATTTTCAATAACTTAAAATGAATATCACTTAAAACAGCACACAGATTAAAGACATCTGTATATATTTCAGATTTCAATATTAATGCCAAAAATACATAGTATGATTTTACATAGGATTTATGCTACATTAGAACACTAAGGACAAACATCACTTGAGTATTAAATGAAACATTAAATATTAAATAACTGAAAAATAAAATAAAAAGTGTAAACACTAAACTAACTTGGGAATTTGCTATTGCAACACATCCAATGAAGTGGTTTTAAACAGTACAAAAAGATTAGGTTTAAGTATGTTTCCAGTCTACTTGGAATACACAAAGCTCATTCCAGAAACCTTTTAAAAACTGGTCCAGGATCACACAGAACCTTCTTTCTCTTGAGCGCCATTTTTATTCCTTTACACACTTAACATTATACTGTTGTCTCTACCAATCTTTGCTTGCAAGGAGTACTCAACATTAAAATGAATACTTTAGTTTGCCATTGTTTGCTAGCATCTTGGTGAAAACTGAGGATTTGTTGGAGATTCAGTGTAGGATTTGAGTTCATATGCAGCGCCGCTATCAACTTCCATGGATTTCCGAGAGAATAGGAGCCTTACATCTCTGTGGAGGTAGATCTTTCCAGATTTAGAACTCTGGAACCTGAAAAAAACCCAAATATCTGTGTTATCAAAAAAAAAAAGAATAATCTTTAAAAATTATTAAATAAAATGCATTCTTAAAAGATTAAGGCCAAAACTCATTTGAACAAACAACATTAGTCAGTTAAGATGAAAAGAGAAAGAATATCCTAACACTTTCATTCTAGTTCATTTCTTTTGACATTTAAAGGTTCTGTTCCTAATCGCCAATGCAGAGCACAGCTTTGAAAGTGGCATGGAATATTTTAAATTCACACTGCCATTATGTACATTGAAGATTAAAGTCCTCAGCAACCAGGAATGGCAAAACATGCTCTTCAGTGAGCACTCCTGAAAATGTCGAAAGGGTGGCCTGAAACACACACAAAAGCTAACTTTCAACTATATATAAATTGAATGTGCATTTCCAGCAATCATACAGACAGATTTCATTGCTCTCTTTATGACTGTAACACCAGGAAGTTTATTACCGCTTTTATACCACACTCCAAATATAAGAACTTGTCTTGAGAAGCAGTAGGTTCTGGGATCTCTGCAGGCAGACAGAAAGCATTTGTTTTGCCCAGACCAGAGAGCATTTCAAAGAGACTGCAGTTCACTGGCCCAATCACCAGAGCAAACAGTGCTCAATTCCTTGGCCTGTTCATCTTTTATGCTGCAGCTAAACAGCCGAATTCAGGTCCTCCAAACCTACAGGAATTTGCCAGTTCCGCTTTCCCTGGGTATTAACAACTCTATACAGGGAGACGAGATCTGCATTTCAGAGAATTGTATTCTATAGTTTCTGTGTGGCAGAACTCTCTAATTTCCTTCTCTTCACCACGAAAGGCAGAAGAGCCTAAGGAGCTGAACTTAATGCCACTACCACTATGCCACAGCGAGAGAGAAAGGCGATTGCTGCTGCAATAATAATAGAAATAATAGAAACAGAACAGCCATTGCTGTTGACGCAACAAGATGACACCATGGCAAATTCTGAGAGAGCAACGCATGCTGTGTTATCGTGTATTACAATTTGCACAGATTTTTAATAGGCTTCTACGTATTGACCCCATTGAAGCAAAAGCAGTAACTCTAGAATAAACCTCTTCATAATTTGACAGAAATTCTGAGTGGTAGGAGAAAGACAAGTACAGAAGATCCATCAAAGCTTCATCATCTGAGGAAGGCAGGTTGCAGAAGTGGATTCTGTGGCATTGTTCTGTTCAGATGAGTGATGCAGAATAGCCTGTAGTCATCCCCACAGCCAGACAAAGGAAAACTCTGTTCTCCTAGATACAGCTGTCAAGGACATTAAATGCAGCAGGGTCCAGCAGAATGCTCCTACTGGCTCCCACAGAGATCTCATCCATCACTATTTATTTGCTCGGTGCTGTCAGTGTGAAAGCCCTTTACCTGATAGGCAAAAGGGAGAAGACACTATCTTAAGAGAAGACTGTGGAGGAGAGCACAAGGAAGAGTGAAAGAGATAAGGGACAAAGCAAACACCACAGTTAACTCAGAATCTAGATCATAACACATTTTAAAAGGAAAAGATTTAGTGAAAGGTCTATTGCAGCAAAAGTACGAATGAAATTAGTTCCTATAGATCTACTTATCAAAGCACCATCATAAAACAGATCTCAAGTCCCATTTTACACATGGATCTTTCAAAAGTATTATTAGCATGGTCTATCTTTAAACTTCTCAAGCTTGCTCTTTTCTGTGAGTGATAATCCTGCAAGACTCCCATTGCTCAGTAAATAGTGGATCCCTACAATATGAATTTTCTGAGCATGACATTTCAGCAAGATTGAAGAAGGATAAGTGTGAGACAGCAGCAAAGTTCAAGAGATTCTTCTCATATCAACATCCATAAAATTTATTTTTTTTCCTTTTAGACAGGTCTACTCTAGTAACTGGGATTTAGAAATGTTGCCTTTTATGCATGCAAATACACTGGAATAACAGAGACAAGCATTCCCTACACCCTTGCAGGGTGGTGATGGGAGTGGCCAGCATGGGACTGACTCTGGAGCTGTGGCAGCTCCAGTAGTTTTGTGTAAAAAAATTTAAAAAACCCATCACAACCAAGGTCTCTGACAGACGGTGTCCTAGGAACAGTAACAACAAATACAGGAATGTTTAAACACACAAATATCAGATGCTACAAAGTCTGGCAGAGGAACTTTACTGAAGAAATGACAAATACAAGCAAAAGTCCCTACATGTGTTTTATAGGTCATCAAAATTCACAGAGTAATTCATGGAAACTGAATAATCCTGAAATGCAGGATAATCATGAAAACATGTAGCAAGATGTGTTTTGTAAGTAAAAAAAACCAATACAACGCAATCTGTAAAATCTGTAAGTAAAAGCATTAGGACAAGGATAAAAATTTCTAGATAAGAAAACATGCTGAGACACCAGAAAGATCAAAAGCAGCTAGTAAATCACTAATAGCAGGTATCTTCAGCTTCCACCAATAAAGGTGTAGTCACATTAGGCCAGTATTTTTAAAAAAAGTTTCTCAACACTTTAAGGAATCACTACTTTTTAACAACCAGTTTCAAGCTTACCTTCCACTAAGCCCTCAGTAACAACCCCTGTTTAGCTGTTAAGCAACAGCAACTATGCTCCATGCAATTCCTGGCATTGTGTCAGTAATTAAGGTTGTTGATCAAACTTTAAAAACTTAAAAAATGCTGAGCTGTGGGCAGGTTAGTTGTTTAATTACTTTCTACAAGGGTGCCAGAATGTGACCTAGAAACCCACAGATGGTCACTATCCCCACAACGCCAGGCAGGAACAAGGCACAAGCAGAGCTGAGCTCACAGTTCTTATGCTCAAGTAGATTTAATTACAAGACATAAAGTCATTGCTTCACATGCAACAAAAAATATTATCCCCAAAGCATCTTCAAAAAAACAAACTGCAGGTGCAACTCTTGAGGGTTTTTAAATAAGGAATAAAACTCTGCTGTGTGTGCAAGCTACATTTGGGATCTCAATCCTGTAGCTGCGGGTACAAGTACAGTCTGATGGCATATTGAACAGAACCTCAAACATACAGAACTGCACGCAGAAGCTGCACACACAATAAATCTGACACTTTAAAGACTGTTGTAGAAAATCTGGCCGCCAACGTTAAGCTCCAGACCTATGCAAGCGTTTTTGCTGAATTACCACTTGAAAAGGAGCTTTCATAATGTGAGTGCTGACAACTGTGATTAAGGCCTCGCAAGCAGATGCGACCACAATGCAGCTCACTGGTGGTGACTTCATTTGTTTTTTTAAACAAAATTTCAATATGCAAGCTTAAGATGCTTGTGCTCAATAACTACTGCAACTAAAACTGAAAGGCTGTTCTAAGTCAACTTGGGTAACAAACAAAAATAAATCTGAATAGTTTAAACTTTTTAGGCTTGCATAACTTTTCAGTATAGCAGACTTGAGGAAACTTTGCTGCTTTTAAAAGTGAAGCTTTAAAACCAGCTTACATGAATTAATATACTACTTTTTTTAAAGCCCTCCTAATTAAAATATATCTTTAGTAAAGGCTAATAAATGGACAACTGAATCTTTCATAAAATTGTAAGCGCTCAATATAATAAACCAGAAGACAGATCAACACAAGCTACTTTAATATTTCAAGGAGTTCTGCCATACTTACATTATGAGAAAGGACACAAAGCTTGGGCTTATCACAGAAGAAAAAACTTGTACCATACTCTGTTGTTATTCACTTTACTAAGTAAGCAGCTAAACATCCTAATTATGATTTTGGTTTTCCCATCAGAAATGGAAGCATTTTCAATTACACATCGAAAACTGAGCTAAATTGTACAGATATTTCAAAACAAGAAGCATCAGAACTGCAACATTTCTGTCTCTCAGCAGGTACCAGAAATAGGAAGCTCTTAAAAAAACCCCACTTTTGTCGGTAACATTTGAGGGAGCAGAAAGCAGGTTTACCTTCAAATAGAAGTAATTCTTGGGTCTGTCAACAAGAAATTTACGAACTCCATTAAAACAGAAACTGAAAGGGGACTCAAGACCACTATTTTTTCCTGCAGGTATGCCACACCCAGCTGGCCACAGACTTCTACCCACCACTGCAGCTGAGGGCTGGCCCCAGTTCCTCTGCAGTCAGATCAACATTACACCTGAACAGAGCCTTCTATTGGGGCCAACACTTTCTCAGAATTTTCCCCTAAAAGAAAAATTTTAGAAGATGGTTAGGTTGGATCTTCCAAGTTAGTGTGGTCTGAGAGGCTGAATTTCAATCCAGGCTAAATTTCAGAATGAAAACACTGTTCAACGGCCTTATCATGACACTACTTTCACACTCCAGTACACCAACACTCTTTCTTTATGACTGTCAGCTTTCATTTAATGGGAGAGTCTGGCTTAGAGTCACTGTTCTAGACAAGGCTGTGTTTCAAAAGTCTGCTGGATAGAAATCAATGCCACTAAATAGGAAAAATAATATGCACCAGAAATAATTGTACAACAATAGAGAAGTGTAAGATACTTGATTTTGTTCTGCTTGCTCACTTCAGAATGTCAGCTGCTGGTGGGTTTCCAAGTGCTGCAGTGAAAGCACTGGGTCTGTGTGTACAGGCACTTCTTACTACAAAAACACAAGCAAAAAGTCTAAAAACTGCAGGAGGACAAGTATATCCATCATTCCCCTTTGTTTCCAACTGCAGTCTCCAGAACACCCCAAGAGCAGCAGCACAGTGTCTGGTTTCAGGCAGTGCTTTGTAAATCATTTAAGGAAGATTGAGCGAATTTTATAAAGTGAAAGGCATAATCACCAGCATTGCATCATGAAACAGGTATTTACATTTTTGCCACTGAACACTATTTCTAGGAGTGGCTCAGACCATTTTTCATGTTACAAACTATTTTGGTGAAGAGGCACACCAGGGCACCTAGTCTTCAATGACCCTTAGTTTTGGCTTTTGTCCATATAACATCCATTTTCACTATTTCCTGTAAAAAAAACAGTGCAGTGATTCAGCCAGAACAATTTCTCTCTCGCTAAGAAAAAATTTAAGCTTTACAATGCTATACAAAATACTGTAATGCCAAGAGAGAGCTTTATGTTATATTTTAGCTTTGTTTCTCCCAAGGAGAACCCAAATTATTTATTACCTCTTCTTCCTCTACTGTCTAGCTTAAAGATCAAGTTAGCATTCTTTTTTTTTTCCCTTTTCATTCTTTCTTATTTCTGTATACAGAAAGGCTGGCTGGGAAAGAAATTATGAATTAAATTTTGGCAGATACTTTTTTGTGGTTTTGGCTTGGGTTTGTTGGAGGGTTTTTGTTTTATTTTGGTTTTTTAACTTCAAGGAGCTTACCTCAGATGTATGAGGTAGCGTAGTAGCCTTTCTTCAGTCTGGTGACTGTTTTCTTTATTGACAGTTCGCTTGATTTCTCGTCTCACAGGAACAGAAAAAGTTCTTTGCCGTAGGAATGTTTGATGATTAGCTGGCATTTCTCTCAAGTCATAGATCACCACAAACATCTTCACCACAGTTTTGTTAGGGTTAAATAAGGTCTAAGAAGACAAACAGTTCAATACAACACTCTTTAGAGATGACAATTTTTTTAAAAAAACCCAACAAATCTAACCCGAACTTGATCTGTGAAAATAGTTCTCTATGCACTTTTTTTCTGTGCCATACACAAACATTTATGTAAAGACATTGTGAAACCTTTCTCGTTTTCAATGCTTCAGCTACCAGCAATTCCCATTTTTATTTATAATGCTAAACACAATCTAATCTGAATGAAACACTAGTATATGACTACTCTTACTTTGCTAATCAGCATCCCCGTTTTTGTTTATTTTTCCAGTCAGCTTTTTGTCTACACTGTTTTCCAGACACAATACACTCGCAGGAAGCACAGTGGTGGGCTCTGCTTTCAAACCTGAAATTATGAATGTGTTATCTTGGACTGGGTTCTTAAAAGAAAGAATCAGTTAATTGGTTCTAAGCAATGACTGTGATTTACTTTGTGATTTTATTACAAGAGTAAAGGTGGTGTTAAAATATTACAAAAAAATAGATAAAATTATTCTATCGTAATCACTTTAGAGGAATTTCAGGATTTGGACTGTGGCCTAATTACTTCCCCATCATTTTTTCAAAGCCACAGTGTCCCCAAGTATTCTGAATCTCCTGGAACTCATTTTAAGACTCCTCAGAGCACAGAACTGTTCAAAGACAGGGAATCTTTTTTGTCCCACACACAGATTTCTACTTTGAATTACTATAGTATCTACAGAGATGCACATTTCCACTGCTAGTTTCATGCTCATCTCCAATAACCTCATCTCTGCATGACTTTCTTTATATTAGTGGTTTCAAGGCACCCTTATCAGCTGAGTACGTACCACTTGTATTGTTCCTGAAGGCGGTACCCGATAACCCCTTTTACCAAGGGACTCTAAAGTAATTACACCCTACAAAAACAAAACACATATTTAGGTCACAGAGATAAACAAATCAAAATGTCTTAGTCACGTAATTGCATTTATTTGAAACATAATCCGTAATTTATAAAAACTAAAAATAGAGAAGGCAATGCATTTAAGACACAGTTAAAAAAATCAACAGTAGGAGCCTTACAGATACTTTGGCAGACCATTAAAAGCTGTGGAATAAGAGATACATTCTCCTCTTGAAACAAGATTCAACTTTCCACATCTTCTCCACATCAGGAAGCGAGGACAAAACAGAGCTTTCTTTCCAGAGCAGCTGGGAGGTTAAAATGAAACATTTGTCTCCTCCTTTCCATTTCTATATCATCTACAATTGCACCAATAGTACTCCAAATCTCACAGAACTCATTTATGCTTTTCAAAGGCAGCAGATGCACTTAATCTTCCATTCTAATCCAAACTTTAGGAAGGATGACATCTGCTTTTGTACCAGCCGTGATCTACAGAGCACCCCTGAGTGCCCCACAGGGCGCAGCGACGCTGCCCAGGCCATGCTCGGGGCGCTGCCACAGGTCTGCTCACCCTGCAGGGCACCAGTGCTGCACCCCACTGCACTGGACTTCAAAAACCCAAACCTAACAAACAACCAGCAAAGGACTCCGAAGCTGACAAACTAGCTATACAAACAGAAACAATGTTTCTGATGATGGAGGCACTACATAAATGCTGTATTAATCCTGGGAGACTCAGCCATAATAGCATATTTGGAAATAGCATGTGGAAAAGCCTGAAACAATGAAACCCAGCTAGGAAAATAAGCAGTGCTACTTTAACCATTTGAGGAACATGAGAATCCCTTCAACTCATAGAAAATCACATGAAATAATCTAGAAAAATGAAAGTTAAAGAACAGATATTTTTTGCAGCAGTTAAGATATATACAAGTTTAAACTCAAAGCCATTACTTAAACTCTAAACAATATAATTTTCTGAATACCTTCCAAAGCAGAAGGTCAGAAATGGTAACTGCTATGAATTTAAAAACTAAATATTGAGATACTCAGATGTTCATTGCTTGACTTACATTTTTAAACAGACCCTTTACTGTATATTAGACAGACATACACATATGAAAATCTCTAAAAACTGGATCTGTCACCTATGTAAAATTCAGGTTCCATAACAAGCATTCAGAACAAATCCAGCCTCTGATTCAATACCAGCACACAAGACACCACTTGCTTTTTACAGAGGAGCACTTTTAGACATGCAAGACTCATGGTGTCACTGTAGGAAGGTGAAACAGAATTAGCACCCAGAGACCAAGAACACAATCCCTGCATTGCTGGAAACATCAGCAAGCCATGCAGCCTGTGAGAGTGCTGAGCATCACGGCAGCCCTGACAATATCTGCTTTCAAAGAAAGGGCTCAATAACTGCCAAGTCCAAGGTCTCCATCAGCAATTGCCCCTTGGCCTGCACCTAAGCCACTCTGCAGAGCGGTTGGTTGCCCAGAGCAGCTGCCTGTTGGGACAACAAAATGTATCCCCTTAAGTCCAGCTATTGCCTCACTGCTATTTTAAATTAGATTAATTAAAAGAGATGTTGGGGGTTGATCACTGCGGTGTGGGGGGAAACAAATACATTCAATATTCCAGGATGAGAACAGCTGAATGGTGGGGCAGAGAAATTGAAGATAAAGCACTAGTCAGGGAAAGGAAGAGGGACTGGAGGATTCTGTCATAGGCAGTTGAAAATAAGCCAGGTCCCTGCAAATCTTCACTTTCTGAACCCTCCACTCACCAAGCTCTTGCTCTTCACCTCCACATACCAGAATTTATTTAAAATAAATCCAACCACACATTTACCATGTAAGGAGAGGGCGCATTGTCATCTGAAACGCTGTAGAATGACACTTCAACTGGCAGAGTCATGTGCGTGGGACAAAAGACTCCACTTGCTCCCACCTCTGCTGTGAAGCCCTCCACGACACCGAGCGGGTCCAAGCGGAAATTCAGGACAGATTCCTGAAAAACAGAGCACATACAGCTTAGGTTGGGAACACCTCAAATAAAACAGCGTAACTAATCAGGAAACAAGTGCAAAAGACCACAGAGAACTTAATTGTAGCAAGATCAGTGCTTGATTTTCAACATATACTATCTGAAAAAAAAAAAAATTAACCTAGATTCTGTAACCTTCCCCAACAAATTCAACTCCATATTTCACAAGACAGTACAATACAACTTGCTAATGCACTGGCTATTAGTTGCTGTTACTGGATATGAAAATGCATACATGAAGTAAAGAGCTGGAGCCTACACTTCAAACATGTTCTGTTCAACATACTGATTTAATCCAGCTTTTGTGACATACTAAGTAGACTTTAAGAGTGAAAATGTAAATCCTTTTTACGAAGTAAGTACATTATAAACATGAACAATTACAGGTTATTAAATCTCATTTATGGCAACAGAACATCTTCTAACTTGACCGTAATGGGAAACAAAAGCTTAAGCAACTCATTGTATTCAATTCTCTGAGAAAAAAGATGTCTGGGGCATGAAAGAAGTGCCTTTACAGCTGGAAATGAAAACAAATTTTATTCCATTCAGTTAGGAACTTTTACATTCTAATAACACTGGAATTGTTCACAGTTTAATATACTTTTAAAAGCAGTACAGAGTATTAAAAATACCACAAGAATTCCAGACAATATGCAATACCTCAAAGTTTCCCAGAAGGCTCAGACTTGTTACTGGTGGAGCACTAGAACTTAAAAATGGTTTCCCATGGCTGTCTGGATCACCGTCTCTGTTTATACATTGTTGTGGGCTATTAAAAAAAGACAGAATAAATATAAAGGATAAACACATTTGCTTTTTTCTTCTGGGTATAAACAGCTCTAGAAAGAATAATTTGCTTACTGTACTACAAAATGTTGTCCTAAAGAAGTAACAGTTGAATGTTGCCTATTAATACTTTAGCAGAACATTTTCTAGTTAACTGAAAAAATATTCTCACCAGCTGTACATAACAAGGAATAAAGACAATAAAAATCTGTTCTTTAGCTCCATTAGTAGGAATCAAAATATCTGATTATTTTCTCTTGTATGTGGGTACTTTTGTCTCATATTCTGAAATATATCTCATATTTCCAACATCAAACTGCCATACCAAAAGCTGTTTATGTTACATGTTTTAAGGTATGAAAGGTCATGACTGACCCTTTTAAAAAGTCTGGTTCTCTGAACAAATTAAGACAAAATGCTTAACATGTTCAACACTATGAAGAAAGTGCAACACAAAAATAACATTGGTTTGAAGGAAAATCAACAATTACTAGCTTTTCTCTCTGCTTTTCTGTCAAGTGCATCTGAGAGCCTACCCCTGCATGGGACAGAATTCATTCTGCCAGCAGCTCTCATTCCATAGTTATATCCCAGAGCTGTGCTAACCTGGAAACTCCCAGGGCAACTCAGCTGCTGAGCCTTGTATCAAAATAAGGACCCTTTTGAAAGCATTTTTTGTCTTTGCTAATGTGCTTTGATTCTGCATAGAAATATATATATACATTATGCCTCCATTAAAAACCTCAATGTTTCTGGTAAATAAAACATACCTTCTTGCAGACAGACATTTCAACAATGATGAATCCAGATCAAAGCACCCAGACTGTGTTTTCCTTTGAGGAACCTCAACAAGGAAAGAAGATGCTAATTTGAAAACTGAACAGCTACCACAATTTTGCCAAGTAAGCATATTTTGCCAAGAACTTTCATGACATTACAAAATTATAAAAACAGAGCAGAGAATGTAATTCCTATACATTTTAAACTTAGTGAAGGAAGTTCACGAATTATTAATGATGAGACTGTATATTCTGATTAACGGAAGTATTTCAATAAAGACATTCAGGAAGCTGATGTCTCTTTGGAACAGGACAGAATATTACTAATAAAGAGGCTGTAATTTCTGTCCAGTTTCCCTGAAAATATGACAGCTTTTACAGGCAAAGAAGACTAAAGCATACCATGTGTTGATTACAGGCCATCATTACTTCAGTAGTCTTAATAGGAACCACCTCTTTTTTAGAACTCCAAACAACCTGCCAAGAACTGTAACACTTCCCCAGTGTCTGCCTTACCACAGCTTCATTTCACTAAGTCATTCCATGACACCTCTGGTTACTGAAGAATGTACAGTACAAGCTGTTCACAGAAACAAAGGCTTTAAAATAATGGGCAATCAGCTATTAAAAACTAACACAAAACCTCCTAAATGACAAAATGTTAACTTACACTTAAAACACTGATCTTCAAAATGCTTTCTTCTTTTGTGCTCTAAAATAGCACCAAAGCATTGTTTCCATCAATTTTTCTAATGCCACCTTTTGTTAATCTTGATATCTCAACAACTACCTCCTTAATATTTTCTTTTCTAAAATTATTTTTCAGCCTAATTTACACATTAACTCTAATTTAAGTATTAACTTCCACTCACAAGAGTATACACTGGGACAAAAGTAAATACACAGACTGCACCTAGGTATTTTGTCAAATTTTATACCATGCATAGACATTACAAGTACAAATAGTCCCTTTCTCAGCTAAAAGAATTTCAAGAATAACTTACGGGACTTGAAAGCAGAGGCAGTCCAGTTCTGGGATGAAAAGCCTTGGTTGAGGTTCCATCCAGGGATCGAAAATTGTGTTTCCGCCATGTATTTGTGTGTTTTAGAGATGGTGCTTTCTGCCAGCAAAACAAATTTACTCAGGTTATCAATGGGATATTTCAGTGACCTATCAGGGTAACGCTTGCTGTAAGGGAGAAGACTCCTGACTCAGGTGGATCTACATCACACTAGCATGGGATGAAACATTCAGTAAAAACTCCCCTTGCCTCAATCTACAGTTACAGGCTGCTCCCAAAAGATCACACTCCATACTCAGATGGGTGTATTCCTACAAGCCAGGATGCCTCACTGCCCATGTCGTTCATAACTCTGTCACCACGAGGGCAATAGGACAGAGCTCTTCTCCATGTTAAATGGATGATGTTTAGGGGAGGCACCACTGGCCAAGTCACCCTATCATACAGAATCATTGGACAGGTCACCTTGTCAGCTGGACCTCGGCACTAAGTTGTTTATTGAACACCTCCAGGGACGGGACCCCACCTCCTGGCCAGTCCATTCTCCTGCTAAACCCTTTCCATGAAGAAATTCTTCCTGAGTTACTTCAGGCCAAGATTACAGGGGTAATACACTGCTACCTACAAGGTCAGGCTGCAAGGTCCTCTTCCTGCTGGCCCTTAGCAGAGAGAGGGTACAAGATACCTGACAAGAGGGCAGCTATAGGAATTATTGCCTGCTCCCATATGTACTTACCTGTACATCTGGGCTCCTCTGCCGCTCACACTTAACTACATTGTCTTCTGCAGGTTTCTTCTGAGAAGTGCTTTGAAAATCAAGGCCTGTTGGGTCTTCATTCTCATCATGTGCAGTTTTTGTTTTATCTTGTTTGGTTTTGTTTTTGAAACTGTCATGGTCTTTATTTAAATAATTTTCAATACTAACAAGCTGAGTATTTTGCTCATAAATATTTGGTTTTTTGGAGTCTCTATCTAAACACTTGAGTTCATTTTTGTGCAAAGAGTCAGATACCAGCATCACAGTTGCTTTTTTTGTACCTTCAAGTATTCTGCATTTTTCTATCTGTAAATTATTAAAACTGTCTGTGCCATTGTTCTCACTAACAATTGTTCTTTCTTTCAGCTTATTTGTGCAAACCTGTTCATCAATGCTGCTGGAACTTGAACCCTGTTTAATTCTATTGGTTATCTGGTCTTTCTGGGAATGACCAGAATGTATTTCCAATTTATCTGGAACATCGTATTTATTTTCTTTAATACACGATGGTGATGACGATGTGTGAATGCTACTAAATGCATGAGAAGTTTTATTTGAAGTCTGATGAAATGCATTTTGGACAGCTTCACTGGGTTTTGTTAAAACCAATTTTCTTCTTGCTTGGACTTTCAGAGACATCTTCAATTCTCCATCAAACCTAGAAGGACTAATAGGAGTATCAGGTGTCTTTGTCCCTGATTTACTGCTGTCTTCTAACAAAGAAAAATTTGACTTAGCAAAAGAAACAGAAGATGGTTCCTTGCTTTTCTTCAGCAAATTTTCATCTTCATACGTACTTCGGAAAACTTTTGACATGACTGGACTAGCCTCATGCACTTTGAATGGACGCCCAACAGCATGGGACGTGGCTGGATCACAATGAATCAAGTGTTGGGCAATCCTTGCTATCACCTCCTGCCGCTCCTGGAGCAGGGAATCGATCAGGGGGTTACTCTCCCCTGCCGACTGACGGCCACAGTGGCTCCCCGGAACACAGGCGTCCAGCAGTGTGACCTCTGGCACTGCTCTAGTTTTGCCTTCACCACCATCTTCCTGTATTGCATTGTCTGAGTTGGCAGCAGGAACAGGGGAGCTTTCCTTGCTTTTCCTTGGCAAGTTTTCCTCTTCGAAAGTACTCCGAAAAGCTTTTGGTGTAGCCGAGATGTTTTCATGTGTGGTGAACGGACGCCCAGCAACAACTGGCGAAGTGGCTGGATCACAGTGAATCAAGTGCTGAGCAATCCTTGCAATGACTTCTTGTCGCTCTTGTAGTAAAGAGCCTATCAAAGGGTTGGTTTCTCCTGTAGGCTGATGAGAGCAATGACTGTTTGAAACACGGGAATTGGCTAGAGAATAGGATTTAAAAGTTCTGACCGGTGTTTCATGAGATTGTGTCTTACTGTCTGCTGTGGCATTATAGCACTGAACTTTAGACTGCGATGCCCCAAACTCAGATCCAAGGCCGGTAGATGGATAAAGTTTTAAATTTTGAAAAGCTGTAGTAAATTCAGGCATCTTTTTTCCATTAAGTAGGCCTTCAGGTGTCATTGTCCATGTCTGCTTCCCACGAAAACGCTGCGGACTGGAAGTACTGCATTGCTGAGCAGGACCAGGATCACTGCGCTGATGGAACTTACGCTCTTGCATTCGCTTTTCATAAAAGCTAAGGTTGGTGTGAATGCTGCAGGTCAAAACTGGGTAGTTGGATTGCCTGGGCAAGGACTGGACGCTGACCCTCAAGGCCACATTGTGAGAAACATTAGGAACAGGAAAGACATGCTCAGTGGGTGTCTGGGAGAACGTCCATTGCAAGTCCACATCTGCAGCGCTCACCCTGAAACAATACCAAAGGGCATTCACAAAAATAGCTAAATGAAAAATGTTTAATTATCTGCTTTGTAACAAATGTCTAAGAAAAAGCACTAGAAGCATCAGCAACTGCTGTACTTTGCATATAGGAGACAAATCCCATAGAACTGCCAAAGTACTGGGCCAACAATACGGCACCTTCTAAAAGCAAGCAGGAAACCAGGAGAGAACAATGATTTTAAGACAAGCTGCAGCAATCTACAAACAGCAAATGAGTTTTTTTCCATTCCAGGCGTACCTGTACAGGATGTTTCGGGGAACAGCACCATGTGAAACACTCAGCCACGCACTCAGCTGAGAGAAGAAAACAAAGGAGCGAACAGCCAATAAAAGGGTCTTCTCTTCAATAAATCGATCTCCACTCCTGAAGCATTTAAAGACAAACACATGAGTGTTGGTAAGAATATTCAGAGACCTATTAGAACTAGAACATTGTCAGATCTTCAGTCAGAAAATCAAATATAGCTTAATCAAGCAATGCAAAAACTCTGACCCTTTTGAAGATTCTTGAGCCAGATTTGTTTTTATACACATTAAAATTGACAAAATTTGGCATAACAAATGTTACATGTATTAAAAGGACCATTCGCAGCCAGGATCATTTCATACTCTGCACTGCACAATGTGCAGAGCAGAAATTTTGATTATAAGATGACTAAAATTGAAATGCTTTGATTTCACTAGCAAACAGTGGTTTTCTTAGATCAGTTCTCACAGCAAAGAGCCAGTTCAAAAACACTAAATGATGATTTTAGTACTTTAATATGACAAGATTCTTGCAATTATCAACTAATCCTCATATCCAACTTACTGTCGAGGAACAGGCTCCAAAATCCACCTTTCTAACAGCAATGCATCTTGTTTGATGGCAGGATCGTTTAAATCATTCCCCTCTGTGGTGGGCCCTTCATCACTATAGCAACAGTCTGGAAGTAGCATCACTTCTACCATGATTGGAATATTGTTCTTCCACAGAAGCATAACCTCAGATCTGGTTCGCCTAGCCTGACGACACTGAGGGAAAGAAAAGTGTCAACATACACAAGCCATAAAAATAGTAGCCAGATTTAAATCTCATTTAAAAGCACATTCTGAAGTACTAGAGAATGGTAAGGGTCAAATTCTGTTTGGTTTCACCAAATCAGAAGTAAGATTCCAGAGCTATTAAATGAAAAAATACAGTTTTACAGTTTTTACAGTAGCCATTTGAGAAACTTTCTTTAGGAAATGTAAAAAACTTTTTAAAAATGCATTTCCCCAACCACTGCACTTTGCTGCCTGGTGCAGTGGTAGTAGCAAAGGCACCCTCTTGGCACCATCTCTCCACAAGGCACCCTCTTGGACAGACAGATTCAAGCAGTATCTTTATAAATTCTGTGTTTTGGAGCAGGCCAACTTCTGCACAAATATAACTTGAGTCCCCACAACCTTTACAAACTTTTACTTGAGAGAAGGATGCTCCAACCTAACTCCCAAACAGATTGGCTAGATTTGACATGCCTGTGTTTTTTGGATCACTAACTTTTCAAGAACACCTGGAAAAGCAAAAAGTTAGGCAAGTCAGCCTACATTTTCTCTAAAGAAACCCCAGACCAAGAATACTAAGTATAGTGCTTGTCATTTGCACAATAAAGATTCAAACAGGCACTGCATTCAGGTAGTCGTGCAGAACTTCATGTTCAAGGATAAAAGGCTTAATGATCTCTCATTTTAAGGACAGATCTATTATTAGTAGGACACTGAATTACATACTCATTTAAATGAAGGGCTGAAAAGAAAGCCATTGTTACTCATGCTTAACCATGAAGCAGCTGTGGGGTTCTTGGCTGACTTTACCCACGGGTAGCAAGGATTTGTGACAATAAACCATACCACCACCATACCTGAGCCAGTTTGTCGCTGCATTCATGCTTAGTTGTTGGTGGCTGACTTGACTGTGCTGGTGGGCAGTGAAAGCCCTCTGTCCTGCCCTTGATGGAGTACTCCGGTGTCCGGCCCTCAGTAATCAGCAAGGCCAAGGAGACCAGGAACTCCTCAGCTTCATACTCGAAGTATTCGTCCAAAGTATCTGTCGTTTCAAAAAGACAAAAAATAATTACACTTGCTGTGTAACAACTGTTGGCTGACCCTGCAGTTTGTTTCAATTACACTTGAAACGAAAGTGGGCTATGGGAAATGGATCTTAGTGTCAGACTGGCTGCACTCTCCATAAAACCCACCCCTCCCCTCTCCAGCACCACAAAACAACTTCACTCATCTCATAATGTTGTCACTACAAACAAAGAACTTTGTTTTTCAACAGCTTTTCTAGAAGACAAAAGATTTCCTGGGCTCTTGTGGGAGAAGTCTGATGACAGTATGACTTGGCATTGCTATTATCATCTGACAGATGGAATAAGAAGCCACAATATATCATAAAATAGATTAAAAATTGAAGAAGAAATATTTACTTCTATTATGGAAAAAGTGGGACACAATGTTCTTTAAGATTTTTATTGCAAGTCCCTCCTGCTGAGAGCAAGGATTACTTCAGAGGTCCATTTTTAGTTACCATTAACACATAGGAAATGTACCGAAGAAACATACAGAGTATTCATTGTTTTGTACCGCGGTCAGTCTAAACTTGTGCAAAGAATGAAAACTCAACAAGTCTCTGTAGACAAAGCAGCAGCTGGCATTGCTCTTCATGAAGAGCCCTGGCACACTCAGTTCCTGCAGAGTTAAGATGCACCATTTTATGGTGTTTTATAGAGCACCCTTCTCCTCCTCCAGCATCACGAGGATGTCACCCATCATTCAAACACATTTAAGTACACCCAGATCATGTCGTTCCCCTCTTCGCTTCAAAACACTTCAAGTATCAAAATTATTTAATTACTGAAGAGGTTACAGAAAACTGTTTTCCATGAAAGCTAAAATACATTCACTTCAAAGTCTATTTTAAGAGCAGCAAAGAAAAGCGGGTGGAGGCAGGGCTGCCAGAAGTTCTTTACCTTTATTTTGATGCTTCAGGGGAACAAAAGCACTTGACATCTTCACCATTTTAGTTTAAATGTCCTATGTCCACCAAAACTGCCACAGGGAGAGTTAATTTCTATTCATGTTTCAATTACCATGCATAAAGTACCTTTCAGAAGTATTTTTTGTCTTGGTGCCCTAATAGCAGAGCATTTGGCAAACATCGCAAGGCAGATTTGAAAGATGCATACAAGAATGGAAGCATGAAACAAAGGCTCCAATTAAATGTGCAATTATCTGCATATGCAAATCATGAAGTGTGTAAAACTAGCTTTTGCATGTACATATTTGCCTAGTCCAGGCTTGTACACCACAGATTCCAGGGCTTACAGACTATTTGAAGGCATCTACACGAGGTCAGTAAGAAAAGTCAGCCCACTGCTGAAGAAGAGCCAGAGGACAGAGGAATTACCCTGGAGAACCTTGCATGGCACATGAACAATACATTAATTAATCTGGCATACGTTTAAATGGTCATTCACCCGATGGAGGGCAAAAAATATCTAATAAAGGGCGCATGAAAGATTAAAGGAAGGGTAAATAACAGAGAAGACAAGACTCTAAGGTAGTGATATGAGTCACCTACAAAATTAGGCACCCGCACTTTTTTTTCCACTGGAAGTCTGGTGAACAATAGGCAAGTCATACTTGGGAATAGGAAAATGGAATTTGGGACAACTCTGAAAAGGATTTGGATATACAACAGACCAAAAAAAAAAAAAAAAAAAAATTTGCAGCATTATCTTGCTGCTAAGCTCATCTTTGTATGTCCAAAGGCCATGGTAATTTCAAGAAAGTCACAGTAGGAAGGATCACTACTGGAGTATTTTGTCTACTCTGACATAGTTCAAAAATCTAGAAAGTGCTCAACAGGAGTGAAATTAATTTAAACAAGAATTGTCTCAGGCCTAGCAGACTACACAAAACTAATTCACGCTTACAAAAATCTGCAAGAAGAATTGATTTTAGTTAAAATAGGTAAAAACATGTATGATTTTTAAGAAAAACTGTAAAAGAGTATGTGATCAAGATCAACATGTGCACAGTAAAATGTGATACTTGAAAATTTACACTGGTGAATTTTCAATGGCAAGTAACAGTAAAACAGACATGCCTTCCAATTATCATTAGCAGCTTACCACATGAAGCAGTAGATTTTCTATTATTTAGCTCTCTTTTTAAGAAGATAACCCATATGTTAACAAAATCTTTTGGACTTGGCATAAATTAATTGACAAATCCTATGGCCTGAATGCTTCAGCTGAGCAGTTAGATTTAGGCAAAAAAACCCACCCCTTTTTTGTATTAAAAAGCCTCTGATACCAAAAATTATATTGCAAACCTGAAGTGTTCAGTGCCTTCCCAGACATATCACTGGTCACTACAAGACAGACTGTTTAAGATGCTCAAATGAAAGAACCATTGAATAATAAATAAGCAATATCTAGTGAATAAAGCCAGGTACATATTCTGAAATAATCATCACTCAAGAATCACATTACATACACAATATTGGTTTATGGAAACAGATAAAGGTCTCTTCAAAGTTCAATTTTAAAACATTGCCTCAGTTACTGTATCAGACCTATTATTTCAGAAGCAACCGGTTTCTTGCCTTAAGAAGGGAAGACCCAACTAGCTAAAGAGAGATATTTCTATCATTATATTGGCTGCAGTTACAAAAACACCATGTTGTTTCAAAATAAAAACGGCATCACTAAAAAGCCTGTGTTGAACTAGGAGATGTTGCAGTATTATAAAAGACAGGGCCAGTACTTTAAAATTATGTCAGCAATGTCACCAACTGCTTATTTGATCTGGACTTTAAAAAAAAAAAAAATTAAAGCACTAACAGCTAAAGATATCGAGAAATTTATTTTTCCTACAAAGTTCAAATGGCATACTGTCTTTCTTTGGCTCCACTAGATTTTTATATAATTTAGCAACTTCTAAGAGTTTTCATAAAGAAAAAAAAAACCTATAACCATTGAGACGCCTGGTAATTGTTCCTATACAACAGACACAGATGATGCAAGTTGATACAACTGAGGACAAGGATGGAATGACATTTATAGAAACAGCAAACTCAGTGTTTAGTTTAAAAAAATTCTTACTCTGTGTGTGCTGTAACTGTTGGGTTTTGTTTATGAATCAGCCCTAGGACACATCATATATTGTGTATAGAATAACCTCAATCCTACAACCTCACTATACAACTATGATTATTGTTCTGCTTCATTCTAGCAGTGCACCAGGCCACATATATAGCATAAAATATGCATGTCTGCACTGTCAGGGGTTTATTCTTCTTAAAACAGCAAAAAATCGAGCTAGGTGACACAAGCAAATAAGAATTAAAGTCATAAGGCACTACAGCCTTGCAACCAATACACAGAAACTAAAGGTTAATAACCAGGTGGGCACAAGAGATAGCAGCAGGTGTCAGACTACTCTAGCAGGAAGAAAGAAATTTAAATTTAGACTGAAGCTACTGTGCATAGACCCAAGTATATGATACTGGAGAACTCAAACCTGAAGGCACATCACTCTTTTCCTTTGTCTCCTGCACATACCAACCTCAAAAAAGACTGATTTTCTACACATTCTGGAAATATGCTCAGAAAAGCCCATTTAACCAGAAATAGCAAAGAGGCTTCACATCCTTGCCCTCCTACCTCCACTACACACAGGTGCATGAGCACTGGAATACAGAATAAGAACCCACAATCCCCCCTGCCCTTCCCCAAAAGAATTGAAATTGGCTCACATCCTGAAACACCAATTAAGGTTAGTTATGTGGTAGTAGGGACTCACAAATCCACTTAACTGTAACCCAAGGACTCTCTGAAAACTTCAGTTCATTGAGTTATGCTCAGCTGACTCCTTTCCCAGCTAGGTCATGCTTTTGTAGACCAACTCCCTTCCCTTTCCTATCACAGATTTTTCTGTAGTAATTACAGAAAATGTTTTCCTGAAATGCATGTTTAAGATGAGCATTTAATCTTTTTTTCTAGGCTTAGGCCAGGAAACTAAGACATTCGGTATCATGTAACCCATTGCGTTCCAGGTGCCACCAGAAGATGCAACTGGGAGCTGCTACCCTGTTCTGCCTGGCCTAGACAAGGCAATAAAAGGCCCCAGCAGAGCCTCTGCTGTCCTGTGCTACCCTCCCATCATGACCAGACTGTGATGCAACCACAATCTCTCTTATTTTATTGTCCTAGAACCTCTCACATTGCACCGCTCACAACTGGTTACCAAGCTTGTCCTCTTCCCAGAAAAAGAGCTCATTTTTATCAAGAGACTTTCTTTAAATAAACACAATTCAGTTCAACTGGAAGTATCCTTAAATCCTGACCTTTACTGATTGAGGGCTACTTCCTTTGAGAGTCCATGAAACAACTAATAATTGTTAGCCTTTGAATATGCTCTGTAACAGCCCAGACCTTTCCTGGGAAATCTTTAGGCACCCAGAGTGGATTTTGAAGGTCACTGGTTAAAAATAATTACATTCCTATTTTACTTAGAAAGTTGAAACCCAGAAAGCAAAATACTTCATAAAATATGGAATACATGGTGTAGGCTGCTGGGATTCCCAGCTGATGCAAGCCCTGCTCCTGCCCAGGCTGTCCAGTGGGCACCATGGCATGGTTGCCCACATCTGCTCTCTCCTTCCTTTTTCAAGGACTAAAAGCATGGCTTAAGTACTTGGATTTATTTTTTGTGCTTTCAGTACAAGCAGTCCCTAAGGAGACACTTCAGTCCAAGGGTCCCAGGTACACTGGAGAAAAAGTGGCTGCACTGTCAGCACTCAGAACCCATCACCTCCCAGCAAGGGCAGTGCTCTGCATTGAAAAAACTACAGCAACAGCTCTTCCCATAAAACAATCAACTCTGAATAAGTTCTATTATCTTGCTATTCCAAGAAACAGGTTAAAGGTACTTCCACATTTTAAGAGTAAGGCAGGGATTCAAGAAAGTACTGTAAAGGAAATGAAACACAATGTAAACGTTTGACTAACAGCTTCTCTTCTGGAATTAGAAACACCTACGGATGCTTTGGTTAACTAATTCCACGTTGTGCTTCACTTCAAAAGAAAGTTGCCCTTGAATCCCCCAAATTCAAGATTTTCTAAATGAGCAGTCATGTTGTGTCTGCATACTACAAACCCATAATTATATCTGAAATCACACGCTTCAAAAGCTTCGCAATATTAAGAGTTTAGGTATAATTTAAGTTATCAAGAGTTAAAGTCATGAGATGGCCTACTTTTTTCAAGAAACAAGCTATTAGTTACTTAAACTCAAGCAAACCCAGTGAACTGGTTATTCACCTTAATTTAGGAATAATCCTATACAGATTGACATACATTGACAGCTGTCTTACATTCTTATGGGGAAAGATCTTTGAGCTCGGGGACAGTCATTGTGAAAACAGGAGGAGAGCAGCACCATAATTCATCTTATTGTTCCTGTCTGCTTACTTTTTCCAGTGTGCAAAACTGAACCACGACCTACCTGGGTTTCAAAGCAGTTCAGCTGCAGGCAGAAAATGGCAGCATAGGAATTTATATTAGAACTGATGTATACCTGCTATTCAAATAGAATAACAGTATAAGCAATAAAAAAATCCCTGGTCCTACTTAGTTTCACACAAAACAGGAAGAAATTCACCTGCTTCTGTGTTGCTATGCCAGTTTATAACCAGAAAAACAAACCAAAGCACATTATCATCTAAGGAGGGATTTTAAAAACTCGAGATAGAGCTTTGTGCAGCTGATGAAGTTATTCCAGAGCTGCAGAGCAATAAAAATCAATCAGTGCCATGAGCTGCACTGCAGAGTGCAGTGCTGCATTAATCCCTTGGGTATGTGTGTATCAATGCTCATGTCCTGCACGTTCCTGGGGACCCCTCTCACAGCACCCAGAGCTCATCTCAAGGCAGCTTTACTGTAAATAGAGACTGGTTTTAAAGCTGGGCTGGGGGCGGGGAGGGGGGAAAGAAAGTGCAATTCACATTTTACTAAAACTTATTCAAGTTCAAACAGCTTAATAAGTACAGACATAAAATCCATTTAAAGCTTAAATTTCCTGCAGTCGTCTCAGAAACCACTGCTCTCTGGGAGTGTAAAATGCAGACTGTTCAACTGATCTGGGTGTTCCCATCTTTGCTTCCTGCGTTTTGGCTGACATCCTATTTTGCCATCACCATGCTGCTTACTGAGTCACTTCTCTCTGTCCAACTGTAGCTTCTATTTTTATCTAAGCAACAACAGTTTAATGTGCTGCTTTTGATTTTTTGGCATTAAACCAGACTCTAGATCCAATATTTGCATTTTGATCAGGGAAACTGGTTTTGTTTTCCCTTAAGTAGACAAAGAAAATGAACAAGAACAAATGGTATAAGCTGAATTGTTTTTTGCTCCACAATCAAATCACAAATTCTAAAGTAGGTCAATCATTACCATTTCAACATCTGTATTTAGCAGAAGGAAAGCAACACCTGAAAACATGAACTTTGAGGCTTATTTCAAACATCGATTCACCAAAAGTTGCAAGAGAAAATGTACATTGTAAAATACAACTGCCTCACTCTATCCTGACACGGGTACACAAATGCTGAAATATCAGTGTAAAGCTGTCAGATTATCAGTGCTGCAACGGTTAGTAGTTTAAAAATAAGCCAGTTGTGGGAGGAGAAAATTTTCTTTTTGCTGACCTCTAAACTAAAGGTGTTACTTTGTACCAACATGCTACAACAGGACAGGTCCTGAAAGCAGAGAGGACTTGGCTCAGCTAAAGCCCAAGAGCACATCAGTTTCTGTTTTCCTTTATATTACAATTTCCTGTATTGTGATTACATTAAATGTGACTGCATGATAAACCTGAAGTTATACTACAATAAAACAAAAGTACCTATAAGGAGCACACCAAGTAAGTTCCATTAATTCATGTCTAGCTTCTCACAGCTTTCCCTTGTTTAGCTGATGCTCTGCCTAAGCTAGATTAGAACAAACTGTATGAGACAATGCACCTATCTGAACAAAACAAAAATTTAAATCCCAACAAAGCAAAAGGATTTCTGAGAGGTATTTCTGTTGATTTCTAAAAGAAAACTAGGAGAAAACAACTCTTTTAGAAATGGTGTATGGTGCTGAGTAGAGAATAGACACTTGGCTGTAACTGGAAGGGAATATAGAATGTTTCCATCTGGCCTTCACTCACCACCAATACAGTGATTTACTACCCTGGTAAATACGTTGATAGAAACTTTGCAGAATTATATTGAAAGCAAATTACTGTTTTTAAGTTCTACCCTAGTTCCTGGGAGTAGCAAGGGCAATGTGGTGTTCAGACCTAGGCTAACTTCACAGGCACTGGCACCACAAAGCAAAACCCACCCAAATGCTCAGCTTGGGGAGCTGGAGGAGCCACGTGTCACCCTAGAACAGAAAGCAGAGTGCACTTCAGCTCAGAGTATGTGAGGATTTCTTCCTAAGGTATTTTCTTGACAAAAACTTGTGCATTTTTTACACTAAAACACAGATTTTCAAATACAAAATTTCTATGTATATAGCTTTTTTCCACACTTCCCTCACTGATACTGATGACTTTCATCAAGGTTTTCCCAGCCAAAGGAATTCTGGAGATGATAATGATGACCACTTGCATTATGGTTGCCATTCTGCAGTGACTCCATAGCCTCTGCTTTCTTTTCAAATGAAACCCCTTGTGTGTTATGAACAAAAAAGCACATTTATTTAGCAAACCCTCTCCTCTTCCTGAAGGCACATCATCCATGTGACAGTTGCATTTCAGTATTGGGAAGTCTAACTCCCAGGCCAACATCCTTCCCATTAAACAGGTTGATGGTAGCGCTGCATTAAATTCCAGCTGTGACAGCATTTTTATAGTACATAAATAAAAGTGTGTGCCAGAAATTTTACTTCAGGCCCTAAAGACAACACAATACAGAACGACATACATAAGTTTCGGTTTTAATTTATTTAACCATCCAGCCTGACAAAGATTTCGACTACTTGCAGACTTCTGTACTGTTTTATACAGATTAGTTTAGAGATGGAAAGCAGTTATTCGTGATAATAAATCACTTCCAGATGTTACTGGAAAACAACACAGACCTTTTAAAAAATCCTGCAGTAGGTATTTCAGTGCCTATGAGAGCTGCCAGAGTGCATAGCCCTCCACTTAGATGTTTGCATCTTTTGCTGACCAAATTTTTGCTGAAGTGTCACTTGGTTTATTCCTCTGTAATGTATCTTCACAGCAGACACAAGGATCTTTGGGCTCATTATTTACAGGGATGAATTGTTATCCTTGCCAAAAAGTGCTGGTATCTAAAATTTCCCCATTAACACAAAAAAAACTTTCTGTTTGGGGTATTTCATACTTTATCTTAAAGTCACCTTAAGTACATATTGTACTTAGAGACATTTTGGCAATATACTTACATGTGTTCTTGTGCTTCTTTTTCTATTAATATAGACAAAATAAAACTTTTTTTTTTTTTCTGAGGAGAAATATAAAGTAGCTTTCACCTTTCAAAATGATTTTGAGCAAATTATTTGGAAGAGTCATTTGAGTGCCTGACAAAACTGCAGCAGGAACACAAAAATCTCACAGGGAAAGGCCATCCCTACTCGTGTCTGCATGGGTTCCACTCTGGTTTACAACTGGCAGGCACAAACTGGTGTTTTTCTTCCCTAAAACCACTGCAAGGAAAATAACTGTTACATCATATGCCCTTTGCTTCAGACCATAGTTGGACTTGCTGGAAAACCAACCAGAGGGAATTTGAAAAGTGCTGTGTGAGAGCACTGACTCACTTTTGGGTGGAATCACCAGGCATGCCACAGCTGCTGGAGTCAGGGAAAGCCCCTGGTAAAAGCACCACGTGGACTTATGGGATCACAGTTTATGGAAACTTTTCACTGAGTATTCAGCCTTCAACACAATATTGTTGTCTAGGAAAGAGAGGTTCTACAAGCACCAAAGCACTCAAAGCCTTGCACACACTCAGAAAACTTGCAACAGCCAAGACTCACTCACCCATCTTCACACTGCGGTCGGGTGCCAACAGGGCCTGGACGATGGTTTTGGAAAACCATACGACTGACAAAGTATGCCAAAAATTTCCTCAAAAGATACCTGTCAGTATCTATCTTCAGTAGATACCGCAATTTCTCAGTTTTACTGTGGTTACAAAAACCCCAAACAAAAAGAAATCAGAGAAGGCTGTGGGACAGGGGTGGGCAGAAGTCGACATGTTTTTGAAAAAAAAACCCCACCTAGTCCTATTTTTGGTGAGTCTACTCTATGAAAAGACCACTTAAAAACAACCAAAAGAGATGAACAACTAAGACCTCTCCCATGCATGGTCAGTATGTAATTTCTTCAGGGGCAAGAATTTTGATTATCAACATGCAGCATACTTTTTTTAAAGTTTTAGTTTTGTTACTTACAATAGAAATTTGGTAAGAGTGTAAAATAGGTACTATCAGCAACTCACCAGTGTAGCAATAAACCCTGCACCCATGCAAAAAGCAAACTCTCTCCCTCAAGGATGGATAACACTCAATTTCAAATATCCTGTTGTCTTAGAGGAACCTGTAAAAACCATAAAGTTATGAATGAATGCCAGCACTGTTACCTAGGTCAGCCAACAGCCGTGATCCAGATAAATGAAGGTTAATTTGCTTTATTTTTAAATTCTAGAGAATATGACAGTCTGTGCAGTTTTCTACCAGGCTGAAAAGACCTCATGGGCCAGGAATAAAAACCTGCAACTGCTTGGGCAGTAATGAACTTTTAGTTCAATCCAAATTATCAAAACATCATTTTACATGTCTAGACATATTTCATCTGTGCAAGTACTGAATAGCTTGATGTATGCAGTTTTTCTTTCTTTCACTCAGTTTGAAGAATTGACAGGATCTAGCTGAGTGACATTTATCTTGTTACAGATCAGACTTTAAAAAAACCCAAAACAATCAGACTAATGAAACTCTAGAGCACAGGACCTTGGAAAGTACCTTTTTAAAAACTGGGCCCACTCGCACAGTGAAATTTCAAACAGCATACTTGTCTGCTTACGAAATGTTAAGTGTCTGCTTTCCCTCTCCCCTTCATTCAACCATCCTTCCAGCCTTGCACTGCAGCTTTGAAGGCCACCAGAAACATCCAGCCACCAGGCACGTCATAGAGCAAAAGCAGCTGCTGAGAGCAGAAGGCGCAGGACGCTTGTACCGAGTGCCAAAACTCACAGAGCGAGAGCAGCAGTGGCGGCGCATCCATCGCGCATCGGCTCAAAGCAGCTCTGCCTGCGAGGGCAGGGCGAGCTCCCGGAGGAGCTGCTGGCACGGGCACAGCAGGCACAGGAGGACAGCAGGCACGGAGCTGACCTCAAGTCACCCCCAGGCTGGCCTGGCTGCAGGCTCTTGGCCGCACGTGTGTTTTGTAACACCCTGTACTGCGGATTCTCGGAACGCTCCTTCCCCAGAAGCGAAGGGACGGGGCTCTCCCGACCCAATCTCACCAGAGGCAGCAGCATCCTGCTCCTGGAGATAAGCTATCGGTTTAGAGAAGAGTAAAGGATCCAAGCCCTGTTCCTGTGCTCTCAAATCAGGTGACCCGCGAGTCAAGGGACAGAGCAATAAATTATTAGGAAAAGCAAAACACTACGCTAAAAATAGCGAACAGGAGCAGCACATGAACAATAACAGTTTTTACCCAGTCAGAGCTCAAGGCCCTCCCCAGCCTCCTTTGTATCTGGGCAAAACAAATTTACGTAAGCAAAGACAGATAAATAAAACCTTACTTTAGCTCCTCCTAGATAATTCGCAACTATAAATTTAATTAAAAGTAAACAGCAGGGAAAAAACCCAAAAAGCAGTGTTTTGGACCAGCAGAAAAAGTATTCATGCCCAAAATAAATACACAATGCAACTTCAATTAGAAAATATCAAAATTACTTTCAGGAAAAATTGCTCCAAGACGACTTAAGCTCAGACATGCCAAAAGCTGCACTTCAGCTACTAACACAGCTCAGACAACATTAAGGATTTGCCCACTTGTCAGGTTTAATACATCTAATAAATTATTGTGAATGCTCAAGTTAAGCATCAAGTAAAAAAAACAAAAGCCCTTCACAAACATTTCAGAATCCAAGTGCCTGATACCCATAATTTATTTTGTCAACTCTCCCATTAGCAAAAACATTATACAGAGATTTTGTACTAAAAATCAATAAATACAATAAATTTTCTTATTATCCAGGGACAACAATACATAATTTTGTTGGAAGAAGAGGCTTTTTTCTAAGAGGTAACAAAACAGCAAGCACGGAAGAGTAGTGAAAAAGACTTTACGTTTCCATTTAGAAATATCTGATTACATTGGCTATTACTGTAAACAGCTGGGTTTTTGCAATCACTTATCTTCAAGAACTAATAAAAAACACATCTGAGAGATTTTTAGCACAGAACATTTTATTCTTACCATCTGAATTAGTGGCTGATCTTGAAAGGATCAGAATCTGGCATGGGAATCCAGACAACAAGCAACCTGCCCTCTTTATCCCCAGAAAAACTTGCAAACTGGGTTCACTACACCCTCCTTGCTGGGCTGAATCCCTAGGAAACAGTATTTAGAGAATTGTTTTTAGCATGAAAAATGCTTGTCTGAAATCCAGAGATTTTCCTCAGAGATAAATTCTTCACAGTGCAAGCTGGAAGCATGCCCTGCCAGTGGGGACCTCTGGGCTGGGTACAGCCCACGTGAATGCCACCCGGGCCTCAGCGACCAGATGGCAGTGCCTTATCTGCCTGCCAGGGAGGAGCCAGCATTGCCCACAGGATTTCTCATGGAATTTCTGGGAAATAGGCACAGTCAAGGTTATGCCTCACCACCATCCAGCCTTGTAAAGCACCTCTGGTCGGTGCCTAACAGGAACCAGATTCTCTTGTTCTGTCTCTTAAAACATCATCTTTCATAACAAGAAAATTACTCTTTTTTTTTTTTGCTTTTGCTTTCAAGATCCTCCATGGCTTAACACCATTCCTGTTGTCACCCACTCACCACTGCAGTAAACTGGCCTCTGATTATTTTAATCACCAGTCCTTACCCCCCCATGTCTTCCTACACTCTTGATTAAAATGACTCCGCTTAGCAGGTTCTCCATTACAGTGATAAAGGCTTGTTAGCCTGTGGGAGCACAGTTTATCTGTCTCCATCAGCGTTATCCCTTTGTCTCCACATAGCCCTCTCTGTTGGAAGCCATTGATTTAGTGCTTGATACTTGCATAAGGTCTGAGATGAGGACAGTCTTTTGTTCCACACTTGTGTAATACCCAGCAAAACACTATACCCAAAGTGTGACTCGTAATTTGTATTACAGATAACAATAATCTTCAGGCAATAACTCCACGAATTTGTTTCCCTTCTCTTGAAGTCCTCTTATGACTGAGTTACACACCTGGAGGATGAAGAAGTCCTTGATCCATCTGACACAGCAACACAAAACAGGAAACACAGCCTGGGAATATAAAGGCTTGGTACACAACTATTGAAGTACCTCCTTCACTCTCTAAAGAAGCCACTGCTGTAGTCAAGACCCACAAGAACAGATGTACCTCACAAACACAGCAAAAGCTGAGGAAACTACATGTTCTTAACAGCACTGATAAAACAGACTTACAACAGGTTGTTTATGCTCTATGAGAAGAGACCTGGACTCAGTTACATACACAGCTCTTGTTCATGACTTCCCAAATCAAACCCCACTCTCCAGGACTTCCAGTGCCATGAAGTTTAGTCTATAATAACAATCCTTCAGATGTCCTATCTTAAAAAGAGATATTGACACTTCTGGTTTGAATTTAACTATAGTAGGTACAGGACCCATAGAGTAACCTCGCAATAAAAATAAGAGGGCACTTGGGGTACTTCCAGCATCCTGCTCACCCAGCCCAAGGCCAGCACCTCAGCTGCACGTGCGAGTCAGATGAGAAGTCACATCCATGCCACTGACTACAGGCTCCTCCTCACCTGGACCATGCCCAGGTCAAATGCAGAGAGCTTCCTCCCTGCTGCTCCCTTTGTCCCTTGCCATGCCATTCAAGTTGCATGAGGCAATTTTCATGTTAAGTTAAATGGAAAGGATTCAGAGAGATCTGCTCAGATTATAAACTCTTGCATTTTAAATAATGTTTTAACTGCCAGGCATTTAAAAGTATACAGTACTTCAGACATCTTTTAGAAAGATGCTATAGGAACTTGAATACGCAAGGCCTCTAGGAATTCATATCCACTTTCTCTTAGTTTACCTTTTCTCCTTCTCCAGCTGGTTTGCTTTGCCTTTTAAAATCTATTTTAAAGTCATAAAACCAACAAGTTATCTTGAGTTCCATAAACTTTGCTAAAACCAGAGAGTAAAATGTGTTAGTTGCCATGGCAGTAGTGAGGAGTCACTGGGTCAGGATGCAAAGAACTTCTCTTGTTCTGTCTCATCATCTGCATCAGAAGTTCAGCCATCTGTTATTAACTATTTAACAACAGACTTGCTTGTTAGTACTGGTGCTTGCTATGTAAGTCTCCCCACCTTCAGCCCTTTTCAAAATCTCCTAATTAATGTGGAAATTCATCTGAGGGCTCAGTTATCTTTCAGGTAGGATGATCACCATTACTTCAACTTGGCCAATATTCTCCTTTCTCACCAAGGGAAAAGGAAACACTTATGCAAAAACCAACTTCTAGAAGCAGCAGCTTTATTGTTAGCCATCAATTTGAAAATAATTTCATCAGACAGTAGATGATGTGGCTGAACTCCAAGACAGGCTATATCCCTCCCATTTAACAACACTCTATATTATTATTAGATTAACTACACTATACATTATCTTCCCCAAGTTCCACAGCAGCCCTCAATCTTCTTTATCCTACTTTCTTGATATTGCAAAAGAAAAGTTTTATCATTTTACTTTAGAGGATGAATAGCATTTATTCAACCACGTGTTTCTAACAAGTAATACTGCCTTTTATCCTCTAAGAGGAATCAAACTATCTTTGTCTACTTGCTGCATTTATGAAGAAAACAAAAAACTTTGTTATCCATTTCCAAGCTTAGAATTTTGGAGTTAAAAGCATTTTACCGTATCTTGACTCCACTGTCTTCACTTAAATCTGCATGACCTAAAGAAAAATACTGACTCTCTCTAAGTCTCATCCTAGGAAATCAGGCCAGTCTTGTTGCTCCTCACTCATCACACCCTCAGAAGAAAGTGGGAGGCTGAACAGTGACAGAAGGGAACAATGCATCTGTTTCTTTTACTGTTCCTAAAACTACATCACCAAAATTTAAAAAAGCAAAACAAAACAAAAAAACCCCAAGAACAATTAGGGGCAAGGAAGAGGCCTTTAGCAGGAAGTCCTTGTTTCAGTCATTTAACACCCTAACATATGCTAAGAACACTCTGTTCACAGGTACAGCCAGCAAAACCCAGATCCTCCAAAATTATAAAGTGAAAGAAAATTTTGAAAAACACTTATGCGGAATATGGAAAGAGAGCTGCAGGGCATCAGAAGACTAATTCACACACCCCAGTGACAAGACAGTATTTTCCAGTCTGGTCTGTCTTCCATGATGACAAGCAGACCAGCAGCCTGTTTATATGCACTAACATTTTCAGTGTAGCAGGCCATGGCTCAGAGACAGCACAGCCTGAGATGCCTTCTCAGAATAAAAAGATGAAAGATTTGGTAGATACAGCCACGCATGCATGGGACAGATGTGATATAGTGCTCAGGTTTAGAGACCCAGAACAAGAACCCAGTGTCATTACTTCTGGTTCCAAAGAGAATGATGCAACTGAACAGTCTAGAAGACCCTGAAAAGGCTTTCCTTTCAGCACATTCAGGAAAATTCTCCATTACAGATATTTGACTTCACATATGAAGGCTTGGAGAAATACATTCAGGGCAGCTTTCTGACTATCAGACCATATCAGGAGAGGCCTGGTTCAACTTCAACAAGTAAGTGAACACTGATGATGGCATAACTTAGTTCAAGATAAATACAGTCATGGGGAAGAACTGTTAAGCACATTTTCTGCCTACATGCAAGGCACCTACTAATGCCACTGAGCTGCAATTTTTTTCCCCAAAATAACTGAAAAACAAACCAAAAAACAACAACAAAAAAAAGGAAACAAACCTAAGAGTGCAAATGCACTGATAATAATAAAGCTTTTAAAGAGCATTCACAGGGAGAAGAGATAGAAACACTCAAGAATTCAATAGTTTTATTTTAATGGACAAGACATTAAACATTATAGTATGCAGATTAAGTAGGAGCTGATATTCCTGTAACTTTATTACAACATCATGTCAGCTAGAAATCATACCTACAAGCTAAAAACTACTGCAGCACTGCTACTAGAACAGAACTAGCTATCAAGGTAATTTAAAAAGCACACAGGAAAAAAAGCACAGGACTTGTTGGAAGTGTCCTCAGGTGAGGAATGTAGATTAATAATTACATTATTTTATCTGAAATACAGAAAAAGAGGAAAAAAAGTCCCAGAGAAAACTATTTTCATAATATCTGACCTCTTCTACTGTAGCTTCTTTTTGTATTTATCTTCTTTTTGTGCTACTTGATCTCCCAAAACTTTGATGTTACAAACCATTCATTGTCATCTAAGTGGTGGGTAATTTGTCTTGTGAAACTTTGTCAGAACATGTTTGACCACCCAAAATCCTCCTCCTAGCTAGTAAGGCTACCTCCAGCTTCAGTAGGTTTCAGTATTTGCAGTCCAAATTATTGAGAGGGTGGGGTGGAGGGAGAAGCATAAGGCTAGCAGACAAAAGGCAGAGAACTGTAGTTCTTCCTGAGACATGCAAGGAGCTCTGAGAGATGAAATTCATGACGGTGAAGCAGTGTGAAGCTCCTCAGGTCATTTTTCCAATGCTATTAACCTTCACCTACAACACCTGCCCTTAAGTGGTTAAACAGTAACCTGCAAAAGTAAAAAAGTTACAAAAGAGACAATATATACTTCCCATCTAGGGAAAAAAAGAAAAAATCTGGGAGAGTGGCCAAGTCCATTAAATTGTTTTAAAATTTTGTTTGGGAGGATAAAGGAGGACATTACAACTCTTAAGCTGTGTAAAAGACTGTAGACTTTAAAATGGACACCAGAGCCTACTATGGAATTTTGAATGCATAAAACAAAAGAACATTTTTTGATAGTTTGAGAGTTGAACTGTACCACATAGCACAATTCAGCTATTTACAAGTTTCCACACTGTAAGGCATGTTATTAAGCTGTAATAGTATTCTGGTACTCCAAATAATAAAACATTACACAGGGTCAAAACTGAAAGGCTTAACAGAATTTCAGCCAAGAATCTAGTCAGCCTCCCTCTTCCCTAATATATGGTCATTTCTCACAGAGCAAAATGGGAGACTCACATACTTAAAATTTAATCTGTGCAATTCTGAATTTTCCCTTTGTCCTCTCACAAATTTCTTAGTACTTTACAAAGCAATGCTTCGGTGATTCAAAGACAACATTCCCACACAAAACACAAGAGTACACTAGTGGAGTAATTCTTCCTCCTATGCCAGGTGGTAGGCATCCAATGTCAGCAAGCTCACTTAAATTTATATATATATATGTATGTATTTGGTAAGAGCAACATTCACTTTTTTGGATAACAAGTTTGCATAAAAAGCAATGGATACACCTCAATTCTGCACTGAGTTCAGTATAATATTAATTAGCTTTTTATACCATATAGTTGAGCAACCAGTAAGATGCTGATTAGAAATACATATTTTTATTGTCCCCAAAGCTCACATATTTGCATCAGCTTCATTTGCCTCAAGACAAACAAGTAGCGGCAAAGGGCTGATAATGTTTCATGCATTGTTTCTAGCCGAAATCAAAATACTGTAATAGTTTCCTCCTGCTGGAGGAAAAAAAAGAGGAGAGAGAAACTTGACCTACATAACAAGGCACAGAAGAAACTCAGTTAAGCTTCAGGGTGTTTTTGGGAGGGAGAAGAGGTTGTTTTTACAGTGAGGAGTCAAACAGCTACATATGGCTACACTAACTGTTAGCACATCTGACACTTAACTACACGCCTCACTTTTAAGGCTTAAAAACCCTCCCCTCCTGTTCCGGGACATTTAATACTCTTACCCTAACAACCTAATGAATTAACCGAGTTAATTTTTAGGCAGTCCATTACTTTCCTTTAAGGGAACGTCAAAAAAGAAAAAAAAAAGAAAAAAGAAAAAAGAGAAAAGAAAAAAGAAAAACCAACCCCCA
>VWZN01014372.1:52897-64507 GCA_013396955.1 Regulus satrapa
GAAAAACCAACCCCCAACTCACAGCAATGAAGCCTTTCATAGGCTCAGTACACGGAAGGAAAGGAAGAATGTCTGGTTTGGGTTTCTAAAGGAGCTGTTTACAGACTCAACCGGAGAGGCAAACTTCGGTACACTCCAGTAGAGGTGGGTTTCAAATCACCTTTCTCAGACAAACACCGCCAACAACTGCCGATCACTCTGCGTTACACTGCTGGAGCTTGTTCCGCGCCCGGGAACCCTGTCCGGGCCGGTGCCTGCCAGCCNGGGGCCGCGCCGTCGAACCAGAACCACCGGCACCGGGCTGCGGCGGAACCGGCGGCACGCCTGGCAGGGCGGCGGTGCGGGGAGCGCCCTGCCCCGAGCGGCGTCCCGGGGCCCTCTCGCAGGGGATGCCAGGCACGGGGGAGCCGCTCCCTGACTCGGGGCACGCTGGCACGGCGCTGCCCGCAGCAGAGAAACGCCCCGAGCTGGAGCAGCTGCCGAGCGTCTGTGCGCTGGCACCACACACGGAATGCTCCCGCACAGCACCGCTCCGGAGAGTCGGCCCGAGCTGCAGTGTAGGAGGTGATGAATATTTACATCTGGAGTGGAAAAAGCCGGCGGCCCGTCCTCCTGCCAGCCAGCACCAGCTAACCCCCCGCTGCTCTTTTTCCACTGCTCAGCCCACTCGGGAGCGGCTCGGCTGTCTCACTGCTCCGACCCTCCTGGTGCACAGGGCGGAGGAGGATCTCGCACCAGCTCTCCTTGCACTACTGCAGATCTTACTTCAGCATTTGTAATGGGCACTTCTGAGGACTAACTTACGAGGCTGTTTCAAGAGAGGCGTCCCAAAACAGCATGTACGATTCTAGACGTAGTCTAAACAACGTACTGGCTACGTTAAACAATTTCATCCACTTCTGACGTATTTACAAGTATTGAAGTCAGATGACAGTCACCATATTAACATCATCAGTGCAAAAAAACCTATCTCGCTCTCAGCCTAACCACATCACAAAGCAGGACGAAAACCCTTGTTCTCTAATTAGATACCATGAAGCTATGAAAGTCAGAATCAAACAAGACTACACAACCATATTCAAAATCCAGTACCACTGACTAACGCATTCAAGAGCATGGAAAACATGCTGCCTCATAAAATGACTTCTCCCCACTCACATTGCATATACCAGTATCATTTAGCTGGGGTTTCAAGAAAACACAGTCTATACAAGATTTTAAAGTAGATATTTTATCCGAGAAAGCTCAGATATCTTTTAGCAGTTGGCCCATTTAAAGGTCTTAAAGACCTCACATACAGATAGTACCTTACAGAGTTAGATGCAAAACATACCACCATTTCATTAGTCACTGACACTCAAGCTTCCTGTATATTTTACCCGTTTGCTTTCCAAGTATATTTCCTTCATGGAACATTTACTTCTACAAAAACACCATCGTTTACACAGTTGTCTGAAAAAGCAATTTCAGATTTTCTTAATCAAGCAACTAGCTAGCATTTGAGAAAAGTACTCAGACTCAGGCAGATTTTCTATGAAACTGTTATCCAGTATCTACAGGAGGAATAAGAGGAACATTTATCACATTAGTTAACATGGTACAATTTAGAAGTTTCGCTAAAAAGATGCAGGAGTAACAACGCTGGAGTCAATTCCCACCAGGGCCAGCAGAGACAGCATTCAGGAGCCACCAGCTGCTTTTACAGGCCAACTAACAATGTTTCAGTGGTGAGCAGCTGTCTCTAGATGAGGGGCATCCCTATCCACTGTACTGCTCTTGAACAGTCTCCCCACATTGGGCTACTGCAGAGCAACCACAAAGATCCTTTTCACACCAAATATTCCTCAAATGCAGAAAAGTAGGAGAGCTTGTTGACATTCCAGCTTTTAAGCTTTCAGTCCTAAACCAGCTGTAGGTACGCAGAGCTGAGCTGTGTGCCTGTTTGTGAGCCAAGTATGGTTCGTCTCAATATCAAGTGAATTACACATCAATTCAGAGGCACTTGCCAATAGACATAATTGGCGTCATCCCTACATTATAAAAAGCACTTGACTTCAACCTTTGAAGGGCCATGCCAAAGCACAGTATGTCTAGTAATGAGCCCGTTCAGAAAAACACTCTAGCTCAGATTCCAGCCCTGCCTTGTGCAGGAAAAGCAAGGTGTACATGTGACCCCTAAGGAGCAAAGCCTAAGTGACTCCACAGCACCTTATATTTACACAGTCTAGTCCCAGAGACAAGCTAAAAATAAAAATATACTTCTACTAGCACATCCCTTCCTCGAAACAAACATTTTGGATTGAGTTATTAATTTGCAGAACACAAAACCACCAAGTGCTCTCATGTAGACAGCCTTATTCCCCTTCTCTCAGTACAGATGCTCAATTCCTCAGAACAAAGCTGAGGTCAGTTCTTGATGCTTGCAATGCATGTTAAAGAGATGGTTAGATATACCACTCACACTCTGTGTAGTTTTCCTTTTTCTGATGTTCAAACTCAAATTGCTTGAGTGAAAAAGGCTACATCCAGTCCACAGTACATGAGAGAAGCTGAAAGCATCAGATGATAACAGTCCCACTAAGATTTTTTAATCAAACAAAAATCAAAACAAATAAAATAAAAATAATCGCATAATATAAAGCTGCTCAAATTTCGTACTAGAAATTTACATGATAATGATTTTCACCAGCTTATAAACACATCCTAAAACATCAGTAAAAGGCCACTCACTACATCTTCTCAACATGAGGATGGGATGAAGGAACATGCAATGCACATCAAGCACCATAACTTTTATCTCTAGTGGATCCAAAATACTTTCTCATAGAAAGTTGTCCATTCAGTGAGGCTCTCATAGGAAACATCCAAAGGCAGCACAGTAACAGCCAGTCATGACTGGCCTAAGTTTAGTGACCTTAACTGCTGGGTGTAAGATGAACCCGGTGTGCATTCTAGCAGTTTTACATTGAACTTTGCCTTCAGACATTTCCAGTATTACCAACTATTCCTCCTGTTTCACCTGCATGAACTAGCTCTTTGGCTTTACTCCTCCACTTCTCACCAGCAGACTCCTCAGAGGGGTCCTCGCACCTTGCTTGCGTTAGCACCGTGCAGGCAGTTACACTGTGAGTACTACTGCTAGTACTACTGCTAGTACTCCCTATGGTAGCAACCACTGCCCAGGCCCATCCTCCAATTCTAACTCTCAAGATACTTTGTTTCTCGTGGTTTCCCCGCGGTAAACAAAATTCCTCTGGCAATTCAAACAGCACGTGCTTCAAGAGGAAGAAGCTGCTTCCCCCTCAAATTAAAACAAAGTCATATTTTTCACTAAAAGGCAACTGAGGTGGGAAAACTGGCATAGAAAATACACTTCAAACTCAATTTTAAAGACATGTACAGCAGAGAAAACAAGAGTTTACCTTTGAGCAGCATGTGTTGGTATCAATCCCTTTGACCTGTGTTCCCAGTCCATGCTGACCTTCAATTTTATCCCTGTTCCCATTGATAGGAAACTCCTCTTTTATTCCACATCACTTTAATAGTTACTGAAGTTCTTCCCTTCTTGCTGCAACTATTGTCTTCACCCCTACCCTCAAATTCATCTACTTGATCAAAATTTTAAACATAAAGAGCAAGTAAATAGAAGTCCTAAAGATTCGGGAGTTTTAAAGATTCAGATCTAACATGCAAAGGAAATGCACCAGTACTTGTGACTTTACAGAAAAGTTGCCCATTAAAAAACCCAACATACCAGAAGTTCACTCTCTGTTAACACAAGTTATGGCAAATAGCCATCACAGACATTGACTCAGATACTGCTCTTACACACCCTCTCTGCACCCCCCCCAACCCCCCCAGCCTGCAAACAAAACCTTCCACCAAACTTGCTGACCTGCCTGAAAGTTCGAGTTCGAGCCATGGTTTGTTTCACTTGTGTTGCTGGGCTGGTGCCCTGGCAGGGAGTCAAGGAGAACAATACCTGGCAGGGGAGAAGGGCTTCCCATGGCTCTGAAAAAAAGTATGCTGACCACAGCAGCTCTTCCTGCACCTCTCCTTCTCCTTCCCTTGTCCCTCAGAAGAAACCAGCTGCCACTCCACCACCTCCCACTGTGGTGCTGACTGTACTGAGGATATGGGATAATACTTGCCATCTTCAATTATACCCAAGTTCTCTCTTTCTGCCCCCATTATACAAAGCAAGATACTTGCACAACACCCTAAGAAAGAAACTTGATTTCTTGCACCACAGAGAAGTGTGAAATATGTCCTAGAAATCCTGAAGGCTCACCAGTGGGCAAAAGGAATCCCTGCATACACAGCAAGCACCTTCAAGAGGTTAAACTAGCACAAGCAGTCACCTGCTCACAGACACCCTAAAGTAGTTCACTATCCAAAATGGACTGACTTACCCATCTGGTTCCCAGGGATCTTGATGGAAAAAACATCACTAACTTGTATAATATAAAGCAGATGACATTGCTCATGTGCAACCAGAATCTTTATTTCAGATATATTCTACCTTTTTTATGTCTCAGAATAAAATCCAACTTGGTTTTTTTTTTTTTCCTTAGAAAAAGCCAACAAGTTTGGGAAATGCATTGATCATTGCAAAGAGGGAACCCCAACAGCCCCATGGTTACTGGGTACTACATACCTAGACAGAGAGATTGTGTGCCTGCCCACATAAAGAAAAGTGGTTAAACCAAAACAAACATGTATTGGGGAAGGAAGAGCTCCCCTTACTGCTCTTGAAGAAACAAAGTTGTTCAGAAGATTTCTCAGCGAGACTATTTTGTTTTCCTTTATTCATGATATGGACTGTTACAATAAGCACTGACATGAAAGTGTCATTAGTATTTCCTGCACACAGAACGCTTTCCTCCCCGTGTGTTCAGCTGCCTCATGCCCAGCTCCCTCTCCAAAGTATCCCCAAGAACATCCTCATGCTACCCTATTTCATCTTTGCATTTTGAGTCAGTGTGATGCTGTAACACCATCCCAGACAGCAGCTTAAACAAGCATTGGTCCCAAAGCAAGCATGAAAAATCTAGAAAGAACTAGTCCGGCCTGTTTAACATACAAGGAAATGTATTAGTACAAGTGAGTTGGTTTTGATTCGGTCAGATTAACTCTGAGATGTTATGAAAAGATAGAGAATTTTCATGACTTACAACTCAATTACACTGTTTAGAAGTAGCCTTTATAAAAAAGAAAAAAACAAACCTCTTGCAATCTCAGTACAGTTCTCATTGCAGAGCAAGAATAACTCCCATGGCTTCAGCCACGTGCTTGTAGCTATAGTCAAGCCACCCCACGCAAGATCAGCAGAAAAAGGAATAGGTGATGAAAGTGAAATCTTCCAAAGTCCAGCTACCTACCCAGGTCCAAGAGGCACTCTTCTGTATTTGTATTCATCCTTAATTGCCTACTTATACACGGCAGTTTCAGCGCTGGGTGGTACAAAGGTAATCATGCAACTGTACATGCACTTCTAAAACAATTTTAACTCAAAAACTGGCTACTCTCTAAACATAAAATGTAAAGGACCTGCAAAGACTGAACGACTTACCACCTCCTTGAAAGACAATGATGTGAGACACTTTCAAAAATCTAAAAAACATAGTTTATCGAGTATCACATTGGAATGGAGATAATAACTACCACTATATTTACAGTTAAACTGCAAGACCTTATGGACTGAAAGAATAGCTGGACTGTTACCTTAAACTCATTGCTGAGAAAAGAAAAGGTTATAGCTATCTCTCCACCAGTAAACAGCTGCTATTAGCACAAGTTTGTCAAAATAATAAACATTTTATAAACAGTGAATCAGACAGAGCAAGTTCTTTTAACAAATGTTATATATCTGGTTTGTTCTCGTCAGTTACTCTTTTTTCACAGAAGACTTCTAATTTTAATAAGCAGAATTTCATTTGGCAGCAAACTCTTGTCTCTCAAGAGAATCTGTATTTATAAATGTTAGTTTATTTTTAAAAGCATTTAGAAGCTGGCAGACCTCAGATCCAATAATAGTGTCAATGCTGCCCTTAACAACAAAGTCCAACCTAATATGTTCCACCCCAGGGATCTGATCTGGCATGCCAAAGTTTCTCACTTCAGCAAGTAAAGAATATGGTCAGAAGGGTCGGTTTATGTATTCCAAGCCTATGGGTTTGGCATATCCACAATCCCCAAAATATCCACCTAAATGCCACTCCAGCAGCATCTGTTTTAGCAACAGCTAAAGGCAGCTAGTATGGACAGCACCAAACAAACTCCAAACAAAAACGGCAAAGTTGCTGCCAGGAGGGATGGCTATCTCTGTGAAACAGGTATGCCATTAAGAACTCACTGCTGAATGACAATAAAAGCACCCTTCCAACCCAAGAAATACTTCTACAACAGGAAGACTTGCCTTGCTGTCAATAGCTAGGTACAAATTGCAGAAGAGGCAAAAAACTGTAATATAAGCTGGCATTTCAAATTAAAACCTGAGATTTTTCATTCTACAAATTAATATACTTTAAAACTTCTGGTGCCTAACATTTTTTTAGAAATTAACACCAAAAAGCTAAGAATTCTTCCAAGTTAAATGTTTGAGGTAGAAATTTAATCAAAGGACAGTTTATATTGCCATTTTTCTGGTGCAAGGACAGAGCTGGATTGAAAGCATCTAGACTGTACCCTCAATTAAAAAGAAAAGGCTTCTGTTCCTGTTCACTCATATGCTGCATCTATATATTATCTGTTATCAGGGCGAATCTACTCTCCCCAAAGATTCGTGCTTCATGCCTCATAAACGGAATCGGAGCACAGTACCTGTCAGTTTGGCTGGGTCGTGGTGTTTTTCACCCTGAACAGCTTTAGGCTTTCTTTTTTCTCGAGAATAAGCTGGTTTTGTCTGAAGGCAGCCCAGGCAGGAGGAGCAGGCTCCCCCGGCACCGCAGCTGGCCGCACGTGCCTGCGGCAGAGCCTGCTCGCCCGCAGGGCTTCCTGGGGCAGGCACAGCGTCACCCCCAGCTCATCAGCACCAACCTGCACTTACCTGTGGCAACCCAGCCCCAAGCATTGCCCAAACGCCTCTGGAGTGACAACTCCACTGAGCAGGAAGCAGCTCATTTCCAGTTTATGACTTTGTTGACTAGCTGCATCATTCCACCATGGAAAATTTTAGGAGCTTTGTGACATTTCACTGAGAAGATACTACAAAATTAAAGTGTCTGTATTACAGTTTTAATATAGCACACTAAAACAACACTCATCCTTTTTCAATACATATTTTCACTTCCTAATCTGCATACTCTGTAGCACACCATCTTTCACAAAAAGCTTTCCATAACATCTTCCCCAGTTAATATAAGAGTGCATTTTATGCTTATAAAAACAAAGGCCTTACCCACATCTCCTAAATTAGCAACCAACTCCACAACTGAACACACTGGTTCAGCTCACTTCTCTCTAGTTCCATGCCTCCTCATCCTTCCTCCTAAGAATCTAAATTCCATCAACTATTTATTAATCTCTCCTCCAGCTTTCCCCACAGATACATCCCAAAATGCCACAGCTATGTTTCCCACAGGAGGTAGTAAATAGGCTTTTGCTGAGCCAAGAGTTACCTCTTTCCATAGCAACTCACGAAGTAATGTGGCAGAAGTCCCTTAACCCAGTTACTACAAACAGACCCACAGGCACATATCCGAGTTTGACTTGCAAAGAAGGAAGGAGAAGACAAAAAGCAATCTTCAAACTGCTTGTTCCTCTCTTGTAGAGAGAAAGTAATTTTTGTAAATTAGGATAATCTCAAGAAGGGAATTAATGCTTCAGAAAGTAAAACAGAACTGCTTTTCGTTTAATTTGTAAGTGAAAACAACAGTCTCCTCAGTGAACACACATAGAGGAATAAACAAAGCAAGGCAATAAAAAAGAAAAGACTAGAATAAGGTGATAAAAACCAGCCAACATGCATTCAGAGAAAAACAAGCCGATCCTCCTCTAACTGATCATTCATGCAATGAGGGGGAGGGAGGAAGGAGCAATAACTCCCAGCTATTTAGACTATAGTAAAACTTTTGATGTCTTGTGACATTTCCCAGCAAAATATGACTATACTGTAGATTCATCTAAACCACAAGATTTTTTCCAATTGTGCACCAAGTGTACTCTAAGAGTACATAACAAGCCTTTTGAGTTTGGCAGCAAGCTATCACCCTGACATTATGCAATGTTTTCATTAACGCTGATGGGGAAACTGTGTGTTTATACAGTTTATGAACAAAGCTGAGCTGGAAAACTTTGCAAGCACTCTGCTACGAAGTCTTACTCTGCCTTCCAAACTCAATAAAGTGCCGAAGCGACCAGAAGTCATTAGAACGAAGTTCAATAGAAGCAAGAGCAAAGCTCTGTACTTGAGAAAGGAAACAGCAGTCCAAACACGCAGCACGAAGCAGCTGACCAGGCAGCTGTACTGCAGAAACCAAATCATGATGATACCATGGATCAAAGCCAGGTAACCCGAGATGTTGTTACTGCAGGGGAAAAAAATTAAAACAAAACAAAAAAAACCCACAACCAAAACTAACGCCAAACTCAAACATCACTCCAAAAACATTGTATGTAAGAAAGGGAGATAAATAATTCTTCTCCCTGGCACCAGTGAAGCCTCTGCTGAGGAAACATGACCGCTGTGTTTTAAGACACTTCAACACTTCAAAGAATGGCAGCACAGGGAAGGTAAAGCTGAGCAGCAGCCATCAGTATTTGAGTTACTACATTCCCTAGAGCCAGAACAGAAGTTCTGGGAATGTGCTCAGAGCAACCACTGTCCTTCCACACTCACACCCCACCTGACAGCTATGACCTGAGTGATGCTCATGAGATACATCCTGGGAATGCCCCCTGTCTTTGCACAGCAAAGGAGGAGTAAGTCCACATTTTTACCTGCACTTTCAAAGCTCTCTTCCTGCTCTCCCTCACCCCCAAAACTGCTCTGTAGGTTTGCTATGCAGGGCTCCATATTCCATCCCCTCCAGACTGCTCTCACGTCCTACACACCTATATCTGCAATTTTCCAACTTTCCCTCCGATAGAGGGAGGTAAGTACCTTAGGGCCAAATTCCCAAGTTTTCTTCATTTCTTAAATTTAAGCATTCTGTAACACTGATAAAAATAGTTGCACAATTAGACCTCCTCTTTCTTCTCCTGCATCATCCATCTTTGCTGGGGATAAATAATAAGAACCTTATTGGTAGTTCAGCAAAAGGCTAAACCATACTTGTCCCACTGTGCCTAGGCACTAGGTAATGTGACATTACAATCTTCAGAGCAGTGCTGAGTTAAATTCTACCTGTATCCCTCTGCTCCAAATTTGTCCTGATATTTGTAAGAACAACAACAACAAAATAAAAGGCCAACACACTGCAAGCCTGTTTAAAGTCTGCTTTTTTATGCTTTACTTGGGGTGTGAACTTGTCAGGATTTTGAGGCTCTGTAGAGAAGTGAAGCCTGTGGCAAGCTGAGTGGTCTGCCTCTCCTCTGCCCTTTGCTGTTCATTTGCGACCACTGGAAGCAGGAGACTGCACACTCGACTGCCTGTGTCCTGTGGTACAGCTGCTATGCAGAAAGAAGCACATGTAAACATTTGCATGATTCGTGCCTCCTAAGAGTCTCTGTGGGCCGCATGTGGCATTTAGGCAGCACTTTCACAACCCCCTTTGTGCATGGCATTGCTCTATTACATTAGCACACAGTTAAGCTGGAGGGATCCACTAAAATGGCTGGAGATACCCTCCCACGTTTAGCAAGACCCATGACTTATTTCAAGACTTCTGTTAATTATCTTAGAAGAATTTCAAGACATCAGTTCTGAAGGATTTTTCCCAGTTTGTGCTAAACACTTTACAGTGTATAGAAATCTCAATTTATTATCTCTCAGCTTAAGGGGGAAAAGGAAAGGAAAAAAAAAGCCACAAAAAATACCCCAGCAACTTAATAACTTCCTTTTTGTACAAATTTGCTTCCCTCTACACCAGACCAGTTAAAAAAAGGCATCTGATCACTTATCATACAGCAACTGAAAGTATTTCCAGTGCTCTAAGTCCTTCTGCCTAAAAATTAAAGAAAGTAACACAGAAGGGGCATGTAGATGTTGAACTGCTTAAGCAGAACATTTTAAAGCTAAAAATATTGACTTGGGTTTTGCCTGGCTATTTTGAAAAATAATTTCACCCTGACAGAAAACAGTTTTTAAACTTTAGGGCCTGATATTAAAATTTAAAGATTCTAAAATCAATCAGCTTTGCTGCAGTAGATGGTGTGGAGGTTTAAGCAGTTAAGAAACAAGGAGGAAAGCAAGGAGAAAGGCCCATTTCAAAACCATAGTACTTAAACCCCATTAATTTATGATTGCTTCTGTACTATCTGTGCTATCATCACACCATATAATCCTTGCAGCACATGCAGACAAAAAATCTGAGTGGTCATGTATGCAGTGTCACTATTAGCAAACGTGTCATTAACAAACCTAATTGGATGTGTATGGCATGTAAGTGCTAGCATTTAATACACGAATATCTGAGCTATATACAAGTGTTTCTAAAAACACCAAAGTGATCGTAACAGAAATAGAACATGGTTTTTAACTGAAAGCAACCAGGTAATCAATAGAATCTTCAAAACTTCGGGGAATCGTGGATTTTTTTTTTTTTAATTAACATTCGGAATACTAAGATTTTCTTCAAAAAATATCTTGCTTTAACACGAACCAATAATCACTGCTCCTGTGGATCAAAATAGAAGTCATGACATATTTCCAACTCTAGGGGCATCAGCAGCTGTTGCTATACGGCAAAAGAGCTCAAGTGTTATAAACATATACGTAGACTGCCGTCTTGATTTTTCCGTAAAACCAGATGTCAGTAATTCGATAAGATGTAAGCAAATAATCGTGAAAAATTTATATTTCACCATGCTTATTATGAAATATCTCCATTATAACTGGGGGGGGGAAAGCACTGTCAGTTTATAAAGCAACACAGATGTAAGTTATGGTTATTTTCAGGGTGTTTCTCGGCTATATTTGGACATTTCTGTACATCTGCCGGCTTTGTCTGCCGATGCCCGATTCGCCTTTGACCGACTCTCGCCCCAGCACTGCAGGACCGTGCTCGGGAGCCGGCTGTGTCTGACACACGGACTGCAGCATTCCCACAGCAAAAGCACTTCGCCACGGCGGCTGTCTCCCTTCCATCCAGCCGAGACAATGGAAAGCCGAAGGGCAGGCAGGACACGGGGCTCGAACCCCCTTCGCGGGGCACCTTCCGCATCCCACTCCCGCTGGCATTTCCCGAGCTGAGCCCGAGCACCTGGATTCTTTCCCAGCCCCCAAAATGACACGGGAGGGGATAAGGAAATAGAGCGATAACATCGAAACCGAACACCGGGCCACTTCTAATCCTACAGACAAAACAAACAAAAAGAAATGTACCGATAAGCCGTTTACCTCGCTCCGGCTTCATCTTGCCTGCCGCCTCGGCGAGCTGTGGCAGGGCCGAGGCGCCGCGCCGCGGTCCCCGCGGAGCCGGGCTGTCGCTGCCCGGGCTGTCGCTGCCC
>VWZN01014372.1:83829-98175 GCA_013396955.1 Regulus satrapa
TTTTTTTTTTTTGCTTAGCAAACACAGCAGATGATATTGCACGGCATAAAGTGAGAACAGTAGCAAAGCTTAAAAAAAGTAACTTAAGGAAATCTTAACGCAGTACAGGAGATACTCATACCCAACCCAGGGCAATGCCTAGCGCACTGCACTTGTCATCGCTACACACAAAAATACAGAAGAAGCGCTTGACTAAGAGAGAGAGTGAGGAAATATCAGCAATCAACCGTAATTAGGTACAATAATCACTTAGTCTGAAATGCAGATGCAACGCATAAACTACTGCTGCTTCCTAATGGGCGAACTAAAGATGGCAGCAAAGGGCTTTAGCAAAAATCTTCGCTTGGTATTCGTTTTTTTTTTTTTTTTTTTGGTTTTTTTTTTTTTGTTTTTTTTTTTTTTTTTTTTTTTTTTTTTTTTTTTTTTTTTTTTGATTTTGTTCCGTTGCTCTGGAAGAACTCCCGCTTGCTCTGGGAAGATTTCCTAGCCCTGCGGAGCTGGGACCTGTGATTGTCTGTGTCGCCCCCTCTGCGGCGGGGCCCGGGCAGGGCGGGCTGCCCGCAGCTCCCCGGGCTCCTGGGGTTGGACGCGCCGAGCGCTGCGGAGCCAGCGCGGCCCCACGGCCAGGATGCAGTGAGTGCAGTAAACGCAGAACATTCCGTGTAAAAACAAACTAGCGCGACGGGACGGGAAAGCGCGGCTCCCTGAGCACAGTTTGTCCAGTGCTCGATGGCTCGTGCTGATTCACAGACTGACACTCTGCCTCCCCCTCCACGTGGAGCAGAACTCATTGCACGGCATTAGCCCCTGTATTAAAAGCAGACACTGAGCCAAAGCCCACCAACAGATCATTTAATGATCCTTCATTTCAGAGCGTCTTTATTGCCCCATTTCAATACTTGAAGTATAAAAATGTACCTAGAAAGTGTAACTTTTGACCAAAAGCTCAGACCCTGCCCTTGTCCTTCCCGCCCTCAACCCCTTCACTATCCCCTCAAAGGAAAACGAGGTACACCTGGGGCTCAGCTACTGCACGGGAAAGGAAATATTTACAGCCATCACAAACCGTGTCAGTACACAACATTTAGTCGAACCAGAACCTAGCCTTTATGCAAAACAAAACACGAGCGAGTGGCATCCTATTCTCTGTGCCATGATGCCATCATCAGCTTTGCAGAAGTACCATTGTCATTTACTCTTCCTTCTTTTCTGCTTTCCAGCTCCGAGCTGCCACGTCCTTCCTGGAGCTGCGGGGGTGCCAGGGCAGCTCTGTGTGCCCGGCGGGGACCCAGCACTGTCCCCATGCCCCCGCAGCTGGGCCCAGCTGTGCCGCGGGGAGCCCGTGCCACTCCTGCCTGCGGGCAGGGACCCGCTGGTGGCCCGCGGGTGGCCCCGAGCTGTCCCTCCACCAAGGCCTTTCCGTGAGCAAGGTTTCCAGATTCAAGTGAGCTTTTCTCCCAAGGCCTGTGCCTGCCACTTGCTTGAGCTACCCGTGCGAATGGCGAAGGAAAATAAAAACTCAGCAAAATCTCTCACAAATGCCAGTGCTTTTAAACATTAAACGACTTTTAAATTCTTTGGATGTGTGGGTCTCACCCACAAAGCAATCTTTCTAGAAAAAGACAAATAAATTAAAGAAAAAACACACTAATAATGCTTTTCTGCTTCCTAAGTGACAAAAGTACTACCTTGAAACACTCATTTTGGCATGTACAACTGGGGGGAAGGGAGGCCTGGGGGGTAACCTGGCAGTGTTTGTAACACGGGTGGAAGTGCATGCCAAGACAAGGCTGAAGATACACCCTGCAGTCAAGAGAAGCACTCTCCTTCAGTTCATCTCAGCATCAAGAATGAAAAGATTGTAACATAAAGCTTTGGCCATTTTTGAATCTACTATATACAATTTTTTTTTTTAACTACATAGTCATAAATTAAAGCAGTGATTAAATAAGCGTATACAAAATGTAATTAAATTAAAAGTCACAGCACATTATAGAGAAAAAATAGGAACCATTTATCACAGCAGAGAATATTTTTTTTACCCTGTGAAAAGAACATTGACTAGCAAACACAAAGCATCCTAGTTGAAACAAAAGTAATTGAAGCCATGTTTCCCTTTCTTGCATTCATTGCAAACAGCGATCTTTACCCACTTTGAAACATTCCCAGAAATAAGATCTTCCTTGAGTATAACAGAGAAGTTCTGCCAAATAAAAGGAAAAAAAAAAGAAGAAACCCAAACCAAACAATATAAAAGGAATATACAAACAAAACAACCCCTACAAAATAAATAAGAATTATAAAGCTTTTTTTTTAAGTAACCTTAACAATTATCAAACTAGTAAGTTCTGCCTTATCACATAGACTCTCTATACAACGTAACCCTAAAGATTTATTACTATGAGGTATTTGGAGGAATTGGTAAAAGCGATGCACGGCCTGTCTGGGCTGAGGGACTCAAGCTGCTTTGGGGGAAAGAAGAAGGAACCTTTGGTTTGTCAGCAAGAAAGTGGAAAAAAACATTTTCCTTTGGTATCAAAGAAAGTTTCATTGCATGGTTGCACGGCAAAAAGCACCACGGTGAAGAATTATTCCTTTTTTTCATTAGTGGCCTTTCTAACAGGCTGAGGTATTCAAAGAGTATAAGGTGAGAGATAAAGAGGTCAACAGCGGTTTAACACTTTGGTTCAAGCAAGGCACTCGTCCTATGAGTTTACAAAGTTTGCAACATGTTTGCCAAGAGCTTTATTATTATTATTATTATTATTATTATTATTATTATTATTATCATTATCCTTATCATCGTCAGTAGTAGCAGTTGTAACAAGAGAAGTATTCATCAGGTTATTAGCATTACCACTAAGAATGAAGACAAGGTTACACACTGAGTGAAGGTGAGGAAGGGGGTCAGGGATGGGGGTAAGAAGGAGGATGAGTTCCCTTTCCAGACCAAGGCCGTGCATGAAAAATCTTTGGTATTCTTTGGTATCATCAATGTGATTAAAATCACCAATGGAAATCGAGTGAGGTAGCGTCTTTGGTTCACACTATAAATAGTAGATCTTTACACACTTTTTTTTCTTTTTTTTTTTTTTTTAACACGTGGAAGTAGCTATTCCTTACCTTTTGCTTCTTTGTCTTTAGCAAATAGTTACCAAATGTATTGTAAAGCTAACCACACCACAATAATAAACCAGGAGGCTAAGCAAAGTCTCAAAACTAGCCCCTGGGCCTTTGAATGCACCCAAACGCAGTGAGATAGAAAAGGGTAAGTGCTTTCTCTTTGTTTGCTAAATGCATAGTTTTCATCCCTATGTACAAAGGAGGAGGAAGAGGAGGAGGATAGGAGGAAGAGTAGTAGAAAGAAGGAACGATTTTTGGGGTAACAATGTCTTGTTTACAGCTCAGGTGAGGAGAGGTGTCCTAAGACTCTTTGGTATAAGCTCAGCAGTGTTTCCGAGCCCTCTGGGCAACAGCAGCCCTGGGGCAGTGCCCACCACCACCTCGGCCTTGTCCTGAAATGCCAGGAGGAGAGCGGTGCCCTGGGCAGCCCCAGGGCTGCTCTCATGCCAGGCCACACTCAGCTGCTTGGGAACTTGCTCCTGGTGTGGGGCGAGCAGGAGCAACTTCTCAAGGTGCAGCCCTGTCGCCGGCTGGCTCGCTCTGGTGGGGTTTGCTTTACCTGAGTAAGGAGAGGAGGCTGTGGCCCCGGGAAGCTCCGCAGGGCTAAAGGAGCGCCACGGGGCAGTCTGAAGGAGGATTTTTTTTTGTTTGTTTGTTTTGTTCTTTTTTTTTTTTTTTCCTAGAAATCTAATGATGCCATTTACAATGGGGATGGATGTGGACAGTTCACCTCTTGGCCAGCCTCCCCTGTGGGTCACTGCAGTCATGTTTGGATGCAGCCTGTTAGCTGAATGCATGTTCCTAATGCCCTTTTGCCTTTGGAGTCACCTTTGACTGAAGCCCCATCTCCTGATGCTCCCAAACTGTTTAGGGTTCTGCTCCCTCTCCTAATCCTTCCCAGCAGAGTTTTAGATCCTCTTGTCGAATTTGAAACTGATTTCCATTTTGTCAGGAACAAAATGAACTGAAAGACTAACACTAACAGACAGAGACAGGTTTCCTGGGTAATGTTAATGCAGCATTAAAAGAAACTCCCCTTCAAGGAGGCCCTGTTGGGTAATGGCACCAGTCAGAGCCAGGGAGCACCAGGTAACCTGTCCATGCTTCAGTCGGTGTGGCCGGGCAGTCTGCTCAGAGGTAACACAGCTTTCCAGGTAGACTGAGCTGTTCCAGAGTTATTTGCTTCATATTTGGAAGGAAATTAAAGAAGAGTGTGTTCTTTGCCTATTCAGAGTATGAGGCACATATTGCTCATGGGAAGAGTGGTTTGTTCCTAATGGCTTAGAGAAAACCAAAAGGTTTGTAACTACTTAAACAGACTTAAAGAGTATTAAAAAAAAAAAAACCTCAAACACTTAAAATCTATAACTTGTGCATCAGTTTTAGTGTGTGTGGACGTGTGTGTGCACATGTATACATACATACATACACCCCATCAAAATGTGTGCGCATGTACATATACACAGTCCTGTTCAGGGGCTTGCATGTGTGTGTGTCAGAGATCCTGAAATTGCATATTGGGTGCAAATTTAATGCTGGTATGAAAGTTCTCTTTGGTTTCAGCAAGTAGTCTATAAAGACAATACAATGGAAATACTAAAAATGCGGCAATGTACTTTGAGTTTCCCTGCATTTTTAAATTCTCAAGTTTTAAATAAATAAGGCTTTATTCTCTAAACTATAGGTACATTACAAAGCAGTGTTTTGCTGGGAAAAAACTAAACCGTTAGTTATCACTGTCCTTTATTAAACTTACACTAAAGAGACTGCATTCATAAGGTACTTTATAGGTGAGCTTATCAATGTTTCCATGTCAATTATGTCTCTGTGGGAACAGAACACTTCAAAAGAAAGCTTGCTAAAATTTAAGGTAAGCTAGAGACTCAAAAAATGTCCAGATTAGATTCCATTTTCATAGATAATTGCTTTGTTAGCCTTAACATGGATTTAACATACTGAAATATGGAGAAATATTCAGTGCCAAAAATATTTGGTTTATTTAACTTTATTTTAATGAAGAGATTTCACTTGTATTCTAAACACTGAGTGAAAATAAACTGTATACCCTGAACCTTGACTAGACCCTGTCCTCTTGGGAAATAACTGGTGCTACAAAAGTTGCTCTACTTTGGTATTTTGAGTGGGCTTCATCCCTCAAACCAGTATCTGCTACTGCTTATAGTGTTTGGATTCTAGTTTACCTTGAATTTTCCTTTATCTTTTTTTTTAACTCCTAAAAAAAAAAAAAAAAAGTTGGAAGTAAGATTACCTAATTCACCTAATTCTAGTCCTTGCATTGGGCCTATATACCTGCATATTTGATTATTTTGGAATTTAATATACCTAGCATAATTACTACAATAATTTGAAATACCAGTTAGAAATCTAACAGGCACATGTATGGTTTTTAAAGTCTATTTTCCCCTCACATTAAAATTTCACATGCAGCGGTTGCACGCTTTTCTCTAATTTTGTCAGAGTAGGAACGGGATGATTTCTCTCCTATGGGTCTGTTAGCAACAGAGCGTTTAAAGCTTTTCATCTACATACTTTCAACTATTTCATGCATTATCCTGACTAATAGGAGCAAGAAAGAATGCATGGGACAGAAGCTGAGCCTGCTACGCATAGATACAAAGCCACAGAACATGGGGCTGCATCTCGGTGTCACGGGACTCTTGCTCTTGCCTTCAGAGGGATGGCAATTCCTCCTTCCAAAAGCACTACCCGGGCTCCTTTTGGAGCGCCTCCCACAGCGTTACCTGATCTTGTGCCGCTGTTTTCAACAGGAAGAGACCACGAGCCTTCAAAGCTGTTACTATTCCTTTGCCTGGTAAAGTCGATAGGTAAAAAAAAAAAGCTCAGTAATGTCAATGAGTATTGATCAGCCGCTGAGCCCTGTGGTTTTGCATTCCTCGATCCGTTTCATTTTTGCATCCTGAGTGCCTCAGGTCTCCTGTTCGCAGGCTAGATGGCAGAGCTGAGCCACTCTGGAGCACAGAGCCGGACTCCAGCCGGGACAGCGCCCGCGGACGGGGCCGCACGCGGTGCCACACACGGTGCCAACACTCGTTGTCACACGTGCTGCCAGGCGCGGTGCCACACGCGGCTCTAACACTCAGTGTCACACGCGGTGCCAACACTCGGTGTCACACATGGTGCCACACGCAGCTCTAACACTCGGTGTCACACTCGGTGCCACACGCGGTGCCAACACTCAGTGTCACACGCGGTGCCACACACGGCTCCTTCTTGCGCTCCCGTTGAAGTCAGTGAGGAAAGGGCTCACTGAGTTCAATGGCAGCGGGATCCCATTCTCAGTTCCCGTGCTCTGCCAGGGGCTGTGATCTCCTCGGGTGACATTCTTTCTTGCCAATCACAGAAAGAAACGATAATGTGGTTTTACTAATTGCAAATAACAGTCTTGATTACAAGTTTTATGTGTTATACAGTTAGATTAGTTTATACCTATAACTCTACATAGTATTTGTGTAAAAATAGCTTTGGAATATTAAAATCATTGCAATAAAATACCTGCAATATAATTATTAAATGTGTTCTTTGGTAGCTAGTCGATTTTTTTATGGATGGAATAGTTTTCCTTTTTTATATCTGAACATTCCTTAACAAACAAAGAGAATGCACTGGTTTAGGTACCATTCAAAATTTCTTTGCCTAGTTTGAACTTGTTTCCAGGCATTGCACCAGTCAAGTTCAAACTGTGAAACAGCAAAAATCACACTACCGTTCCAAGGAATTCAGACGACTCCACGCTTTGCGGGCTGCGCCCTGGCACAGCCCTCTCTGGAGACCAGCCCTAAGTCCCCACCCACCGGCGTGTACGCAGTACGGACACACTGAACACCTCCATGGCAGCTGCTGTGGACATGAAGAGCTGTATCCAAAGAGATGTCTGCTCAATGACACGAAATCACTATGCTCCAAACCACTAAACAGCCAAGTACGGTGAAGATGATAATGGGTGTAAGACCAGTGGTCTGTTCCTCTTCTCTTTGCTTCCTGTTTTGTTCCCTCCATTTCGCTTTCTTCTTCCTCTCTGTTTTTTTGCAAGTCGTCATCCTACTAAAGTGTGTGTCTTAGAACAAAGTCATAATGCAGGAGAAATAAGTCTTTGGTTTCTTTGGACTTATAAATATTTTTTTCAAATAGTTTTAAGTATAAACCTGCTATTTTGAGGTCCTGGTCTGTATTTATTTATTTATTTATTTTTAAAGCTTTTCCACCGAGGTTTTAGTTCGTGGTTATTCCTTCATGCTTTGGTACAAGTGCTTGATGAAGAAGATGAGTTGCCTGAATTGGAGCTGCCCTCGTCTTGCCACTTATCCAGACTCCTCCTCCGTGCATTCATGAAAAAGTTGCTGACGGTGCTCAGCTCCAACCCGAGCTGCTGGGAAATGGTGATTTGTAATTCTTTGGATGGACGCTTATTTTCCTTGAATATTGCATGTAGAGTTCGACGCTGGACATCAGTGAAGACCAACCGAGGCTTTTTGGGTGTATTCCCTCTGTCCTTCCCATGTTCTTGTTCTTTCCTCTTGCACGCTGCAAGAAAGGGGAGGACAGTTAGACAGGGCTGGTAGAGGAGTATGTGGGAACAAAGTACAGGGCAAATTAGGGAAAAAGGACTGTTCATGTCAGCTTCCAAATTCGGAGAGGATGTGGGACATTTAAATCTCTAGCTCATTATAAACTATTACAAGTATCAGGAATAGAGGTTAGAAAATACCTTTGTTGTTGGCTGTTAAAACTCAGCAAATTCTATTACTGAGAGCTTACATTTTGATACCACCCATTAGTGCTGAGAATTTAATTATTTTATATCTCTAGGAGGTAGTGTGGAAAGTGAGTGAACTCTAAAATCAATCTTGGCCATATTTTTACCATTATTAGTTACTTTCAATCCATTTCTGTAGCTTTTTGTTGACTGAGAAATAAGGCCCTGTGAGAAACCAGGGTGCTAATATAGTTTTGCAGGTCAGATGTATTCTGAACAAAATAAGACCTGTTTTGTAATGAAAAACAATGGTAGAGTAAATCTTCTTTATAAAATTGCTCCTTATTTTATCTGTCGTCCCGTCTTTCCCTTTGAGAATGTTATTTTGCTCCACATTATTAAAGGGTGCTTGCAATTTGAAATCTGCCTCCCAGATCACCTTCCAGGCAGGATCTGATGGGATGCGAGGGAGACTCCCAAATCCCTCTGTCAGCCTTCAACTGTCTGCCAGTTAACCTTGTTAGCATTTTGCTAGGATGAAAGCTTCCTTGGGAGAACAGCTTCCTCTGTCTCACTTTCAAAATTGTCTGAAGTTGTCCATTTCCCTTTTTCCTTTAACAATGTCCTTTAATTCTGACTGGGAGGTGTGTTTCTGAAGGTAATATGAATGTTCTTTCTCTGTGCCTGTCTAGTCCTGGCTTCTGTGGAGATCAGTACTGATTAAACGAAGAATTTTGTGCAATATCTGTACTTATGCCATGGTTATTGGAACGAAACCAGAAAATTATTTTTCAAAAGTCCTTCCTGCAACTTCTTTTAATACTGAGAGCCAGCCCTGGCATGAGGACTTCGTTGCTGGCAGGAGATATAAAAATAGTCACCCACCTTTTGTACCTGAGGAATAGGAACTGCACAGACCAGGAGCCAGGAGCTGTGAAGGCTCCTTCTCCTGGTCCGAGCAGGGACCAAGACACTGGCAGCTCGATCCCCTCTGGAAAGAGGCTTTTGAAAACATCTCTAACAATATCTATTGCAGCCACATACTCTTTCATAAGAAATCATACATCAGTCAAATAGACTGGGCTGCCAAACTCATGTCTCCTACAGGTATTTTTATCTGAAAACCTTTGAAGAATGCTTTGAAGTTACATCCTGACCTCTAAAATACCATGGAGCTTCTGGGCTAAAACCCAGGATTCCTCCTGCACATTAGCCCCTGCTGAAGGACAAACTTCTGAAGTCACTTGTGGAGATTGGTGCCTGCTGAAATAATCTGCATCCCCACTGGAGGTTAACATTGGCAAATCAAGGGTTAAAAATGCTTTTACAAGAGTAGCTTGTTATTTACTGATAAATATTACGAATGAGGATACCAACAGCATCTCAGTCTTTTATATATGTCTGACCATTTGAGAATCAGAAAATCCTGGGAAAGCAGCTGCGGGAGCTCAGTTTTATAACAGCCTCAGCTGCCAGCTCTGACTGCCCCTGCTGACAGGCTCAGGCAGAAAAGAACACAAACCAGCACAGACAACATTTGCTGTGCTTCATTTCTGCCCATGCTGCTTTACACCTTCCTTTTTCAAAGACTACACAAACTCCATCTTCCGCCCAGATACTCTGTCCAGATCATAATTTGTCACAAGACCCTAATGGCACAGACAGCGTGATCCAAGTCAGTGCTGTGCAGTGCTTCAGTGTGAACCATCACATCACAAATGACAGTCACAGCAGTAGGTACGAAGCCTGCTCAATTAGTGATGTGAGCCTCTGGGGCTTCCATCACAAGCCACTACATGAATTCCCTGAAATAGTAGGGAATAACAAAAAAACCCCGTCTTTTGTGAAACAAGCTTGCATAACACATTGTCTTCCTGAAATGTAGTATTCCTGAACAATTTTTTTCATAGAAAGTGTCCCAAGGGTTACAACATACCTTGTTCCTCAACTTCAACTGTATCAAAATCCTCCTAATTTATGCTAGTGACATCACAGAGGTAAGAAAAAAGAACTCATTGCTAGAGGGAAAAAAATAATAATCTATCCAGCCTATGATAAAAATAAGCCTGTTTTACTATTTTGCAAATATTTTCAGCTCTACTTCCATTAGCATTCGCTAGAGATTGAGGGCAAAAACTTTCCAACATGTTCAATTGTTCCAAGAGCCCTTGCACTGCCAGGCCTCAGGTTGTGAGCAGCAGGGGTGGAAACCCCCTCTCATCTTCTGCCTTGTCCAGGTTCAGGAATATTAATAGCACTTAAAAATAAATAATGGTGATAATGAAACACTGTAATAGGGTTTCCTTGCGATCGTTTTCCCTGCACTGGAGCAAATCAATTTTAATAATAAATTGTACCTTCCAGCTTGCCAGAGAACAAGTGTACACTACGGGATAAAATGTGCTCCAACATGAGAGCAGATCCAAAACAGGCACAGAGATTGACCAGCTCACACGGTGAGGGCTGGCAAGGTGGGGCTGCTGGGCTCTCTGACAGCAGCCTGAGCCAGATCATGTCTAGGCAGAGAGGATGTGCCTGCTCTGGCCAGGTCCTACCCTAATGCCACATCTTCCCCTAATGTCTGCTGAGCTCAGGCCCCAGAGACATCAACTGAAATGGTGTTTTGGAAAAACACCACAGCCTGTCTTCACAACAAATTATCACACACTCCATCTCTCTTTTATCTTGCATAGCAGAAGATAATAACAGTAATTTGCACTGATGTCCTTCTTGTGCCCCTGCCCTTGAGCACTGTGAGTGGACCTTCTCCCACAGCACAGGCACTGAATTTCAGTGCTTTGCAGGCTGCTGTGGTCCCTAGAGGTGTGCACCTCTCCCAGGACACACCTGCGCACACCCTGCCCTCGCTCCCTGCTGCAGGCAGCCCTGTTCTTTGTCTCCAGGCTGGCCCAGCTGAGCGATGCTCCATGTGATACCTTTTGAAAAAGCCTTTAAGAAAATCTTGTTAAGAAAAAAGAAAAGCAGAGGATAAAGAAAGAGTCACCCTGACTCTGGCAACACACGCGCAGATATGACAATGTAATATTATCAGTGCCAGAAGGAGCCTTATAAATCCAGTCCTGAACTCTGGCCTCTCCCAGTCACTTCCATTTTCCTCTGCCCTGAGCAACAGATATTTTTGACACTTGCAATTCTCCTGACACAGCCCATCAATCTATTTTTGTCTCCCTTTGTTCCTTCTAAGTCACCCGAGGGATTTGGTCAAGAAAACTTGCCAGACCTTGTACGGTCTGTCCATCCCACGGAGGCCCAGCTGCCTGTGCATGGTACAGAAATGGGCTCTCACCTCTGCAGCTCCACTACCTGTTGACGCTCTTCTGCATCCCCAGTTCTGCTCTGCCAGGGGTGTGACCAGGATCGTGTCCCCTATGAAAATGCACTAATTGCATCTTTAGGTCGAGACAGGAGGAGGAGGAGGTTCTGCTTATCTGTGATATGTACAACATTATTCAATCAGTCTAAAAGTCAAGATTATAGTAAGCTCAGGTGTTAACCCTGATGCTTGATCTAGTGTTTCATCCCCAGAGGGTGGGTTTCATTTTAAAATTGAAAGAAGAACCTCTGATTACATCAATTTTCAGGAGTATTTGGTGTGTGCACATGTGCCCAGCTGTTTCTGGCAAACGCCTGTTTTCCTTTCTAAAAAAGAGAAGCAAAGAATGAAACTGGTAATGCTCCAAATAAACCTGATTTCTGATGGTTTCTGGTTTGATTTGTGAACATAATAAAATATCACCACAAGTTCTGCTTGCTGCTTTTCTGGAAAACTGTCACTGAAGCAGAGGGAAGAACAATGGACAATTTTACTTGGGCAAACCCTGCTCCAAGCCCTGTGGCTACTTTTGATGTCAGAGGGCAACTCTCCCTGCGAGAGGCATTGCATGCTCAGCTGGTAGCCCACTGTGGTGCCACCACAGAGCAAGCTCTCTGACAGGAGATGGAAGAGTGCAGACACCGAGTGAGACGGTGGCTTTGGGAGCCCAGGCCTGGCACTGGGAGAGCTGTGCCCTCACAAGCACAGCCAGGCTGAGGCAGCAGTCACCCACTCTGAGGGTCACACTGCTCACCAGCTGCCTGCAGCAGCTCCCACTGCTCCACCACAGTGGCCACAAACAGATTTTTGCCTGTACAAAGTGCCTGGAAGGGCAGCAGTGACACGGGGCAGCAGAGGGGAGCAGCAGCAGCATGGCAACATAGCTGCTCCTGGAAGGGAAGGGTTCGGCCCACCAGTGCCTGGGCATGAGTCTCTTCACCCTGTGGAGGAGAAAGCTAAGGCAGACAGGGGATCTCTGCCTACAGGGAGCAATTTTCTCCTCTGTTTGTCCCCAGAATGGGTCCAGTCCAGCAAGAGGGACACATACACACCGTCTCCCCAGCCATGCTGAATCCAGAGCCTGTGGACATGGAGAGGAGACTGTGTGCAGGTCACCAGTGATGGGATATGAGACCCTTTACCCTGAAATGACGGTCACATTTCCTGCTCTGGCCTGGGCCACTGCTGACCACAAGCCACTATTGCTTGATGGCCACCAAGCACATTGCATGAGATTATGTGGTAGCCTTTTACCCCTCCTCTTGCAAAAGCCATTTAGTTTATCCCAACCTCATGTGTACAGGACTATCTTAAAGACATAGAAAGCCATTTTAAAAGTCTGTCTTTGCATGTATTTTCTAATCTCTGTTATGTCAGGTCTAGAAAGCTCAGCTAGAGTCTAAACTGCATCCACCTAGGAATGCCTTTCCAAATCATCTGCTTCTAGTTTTGAAACATCACACAGTATCCAATAACAGGTTTGGAGAGTGAAAACTCTCCACTGATATTAACTAGAGAATATCCTGAAGGATATTATTCTCTAGGAGCCCCTACCTTTGGGTGGAGAAAGCAGCAGTATTTTTTTTACAGGAGGCTGAAACTGCTTGAGTACTTTGGCCATCACAGGTAGTTCTAATCACTCTCACTGCAACAGCTCGGTGGAAGCAGGTAACTGAAAGTTTATGGTAAACTCATGGTGGCAATAACACATAATAAAGTGTCATAAGTTACATCCTTATCATACAAGTAACACGTCTGGGGCATGCAGAGAGACACACAGAAAATTGCTCTTTCCCAATTATCAAAATTTTTCTATTTGGGGGCATATGAAAACAAAATGAAAGGACATATGAGGCACAGCCTACCTGAGGGTTAGATGCCACCACATGAACTAAACCCAAGCAAAATTGTTTGACCTAAATAATAACCACAACTGCTGGGTGATTCACTCTGATACATCACCGTTTAGTAGTGCACTGTCCCAGGTTCTTTAAAGGAGCTTGGGAAATGGAATCCCTCTGGAAAGGTGCTGTGCGAGACAGCCTCCACACATGGAGCCAGCTGGTGGCCACGAGCTCCTGCTGCAGCGGGCAGCACGGATGCTTGAAGGAGCATTCCCTTCAGCTTCAGCCCACTGAGGGAAAAGGCCCTTCAGAGCTCTTTAGTGATGAAAGCCTACGCGGGTGACACAGGTCACTGGTTGCCCCTCAAAGCTTTCTCCTTTCAACCAAAAAGAGTATTGTCTATTCTGAAATGTCTAAGCCCACACTAAATGATGTCTTTTTAATCCTGGCCTTATTCAGCATTTGGCACTTGTTTCTCTAGCGATTTGTATTTACGCTTATTCAGGGTGTAGGTACTTCCATATACCCAGAGATCTTTGGATCTTTGTCTCATTTCTCTGCCATCAAATCCAGGGAATACTCTTTTGTTGTTTCATAATATCAAAAGAGATGGAAATACATGTGCATATGGGAAGCTCCCAGGGTGACATTACCCTGCCAACATACAAATCCCAGCTGAGCCAGAATCGTAAACACCTCACTCCTGGGCACTGTATTAAAATGAGTGACCTTAATTTGCTGCCCCCAGAATAATGAAGTGAATCTGACTGAGGAGTGCTGACTCAGCAGTTCAGGATTCAGGGGTTTACACAAACTTAGTGTTGATGGATCTGTAACCACTTCGGCAAGCTGACATCACCGTTACAGAATACATTGCTAAGTGGATCAATCAGGGGAAAGCACCTGATTTCCCTGCGATATAATTTAAAATAAATGTTAAAATTCTTTAGCTAGGTCTTTAGTTAACCATATTACTGTGACAAATATTTCTTTGCCTAGCATAAGTAATTAGGATTTAATCACTTAAACTGCATCTTAATTACCCCAAATGAATTGAAGGGACATTTAATAGCAAAGATTAAATTGCCTTAATGAACGATTTTTGCGAGTACATCAATATTTTAATCGCGTCGGCCAGGTCCGGCCCCCCCGCCCCGCGCTGCAGCGGCACAGGCGGGTCCCGGCCGCGGGATGGCGCCCGCTCCGCACCCAGGGCCGCGGGAGGGGACGCGCGGGGNACCTCATCATACCGCACCGCATCGCGGGGACTGCGCCGCGCCTCATCCCACCGCACCGCGGGGACTGCACCG
>VWZN01014372.1:117253-130269 GCA_013396955.1 Regulus satrapa
TGCCCTCTCCCTGCCGCTGACCATCTGTCATTCAATTAGGGCTGGGAGGCAGCTGAGGGGCTGGGGGGAGCGGGGCTGGGGGTCAGCGACCCCGCGCACAACGGCCTGCTGCCTCGCAGACGAGAAGAAGTTCAAATGTTAAATGCTCTCCGGCCCCGGCTCATCCAGGGCACTCGCCTTTGGAGGCAGCGGAGGGGTGAAGGGCATCAGTCATTAGCACTTAGATTTCAGCTCCGAGGCTGACCCTGCCTTCTGTTGGGGGATTTTGGCCTGAAAAGCCTTAACCCTTCCCGGGCAGCCCCCTCCCCTCTGCAGCCCCCACCCAGATAGCCCCGGGCTGGTGCTGCCTGACCAGGCTGCTCCACACAGCCTCCCGGTAGTCTGGGGCTGCCTCCCCCTGGGCAGGTGGGTTTGGGGGATAAGAGGGATCCCCGCAGCCCTGCCCGCAGCCGGCCACTTCCCTGACCCCGTGAAAAGGGTAAGGCAGGGCAACAAGTCAGTGCCAGCAGGGAGCCATGCCGTGGAGCCGTGCTGGAGGCAGCACACGTGCCCTGCCCACCCACGGCTGCACCTTCTGCAGGGTGCCTGACACCTCCTCTCCTTCTTACAAACAGACCAGAACAAATTGATGAATTGAGTTTCCACTATGCTAATTTGGACGTTATAAATATTTAACTATCAACCCTAGCAGCCAGGCAGAGAGGGCTCCTCTCTTCTTTACATGCCACTTAATCTAAAGTAAATGTTTGCCCCAGAAGTGGTTAGGGCAATCTGAGCATCTCATTCCCTGCCCCTTCCTCCCTCCGGGGAGCCCTCAGGGTCCAAAAGGGGGTCTTGTCACGTTTGACTCATTTTGCAGAGTCTCTCTGAAAGCCTTCCTCTTTGTTTTGGATGTGTTAAGAAGCCAAGCTGAGGCAGAGATTGAGCTGTGGCTTCTGCCTAGGATTCTGACATGTGCCCCAAAAGAGAGGTCTTTGGCCACATCACCTGACACTGGGCTGCTCTGCCTGGAGCAGATTTCACATTTATTCAGAGATAGAGAGATTCCTGACTTTGGATCAAGGCAATGAAGAATGAGTTTTCATTCTCTTACAATGATAACAAATTCATCTGTCTCATGAAACCCCACAGTATTTATAATTTCAGTGGAATTATACCTAGTAAGTAAACTCCTCATGTCCTTCATTTCAAGGACAGATTGTATGCCCTCCATGACATCAGCATTTAGTATGTTTGGTAGATTTTCATGTTTGCTGTACTTACTGTTTGCTGCTGAAGGGTAGTAATTTTCTCTTTCAACATGGTAACACATCACATGCATTTGTTAACGATCACGAAGCTTTGTTTTTCTGAAGAGCTTGAGTAGCTCTTTGAAACTCTTGTCTGTAACAGTCTCACAAGTTTTTCACCACAGAGGCTGTAGAAGCAAAAGAAAATGTCACCCAGAGTAGTGCAGGGGTTTGTGGGGCTCCAAACAGTTCATCTGGGGCTTGGTCTGGCATTTTAAGGCATTTTAAGGCATTTTAAGCAATGCCACTCACATGATGCAGTAAGCCTTGGGATCTTTCTGTTTCTGAGCTCTGTTAATTTGCTAACGAGAAGCTTAGGATCTGTCACTGTTGTCTGTTACTTATGCTGACTCGGTCTCTCACCTGCTAGCGAAAGTGAGGCCCTCTAAAGAAGAGTGCCCTGGTGCTTTGGCACATCCCTGGGGCAGACATGGTGTGCCATGGCACACTGTGAGCTCACTGCCCTCCTGAGAGCTGTGGCCAAGCACAGAGCATGGCACGATGAGACAAAGCTCGTGCTATATGTGTTAGATGTGTCAAGAAAATAGGAGAACAACCAAGGCTGCTATTACTCGAGCATGCAAAGGAACCCACAACATTCATCCCTACATTAAAATATGCACAAGAATAGGAGATTATATATTGCCTGCAATGATCCTGCAAATCTGTGTGGCTTCCCTCACACCCTCATCCCTCAGTTATTTAGGAACACTGGGAATGCTGGTGTATTTTTGTGCTCTCTTGCTCTCCCTTGCCTAGGACAGGCTGGCAGCAGACTGGTAAGGTCCTGGCAGAAGAGACAGTGCAGCCCATCAGGGTGTTAAAGCAGGGTGGGCGCTGCACTGGAGATGTGAAACACCGATGTGCTATAGGGTCAGATATTGGATTATCAGCAAAAGTTGATCCCAGTCACATGACAGACCTTACATTTGTTGTCATAAAATCTATCATTATTTAATAGGCATGGAAATCAAATTCTTCTGTGGACTATGAAGCAAGAATCTTTAAAAAAAATGTCTGTTTACCACAACAGACAATGTATTGATCATTAGTTTTGAAACCTCACAGACGATTCAGAGATGTGTGTGAACACAAGCTGGCAGCTTTCTTTGTTCTATTCACTGCCCAAAAATCAAACCCCACCAACTGCCACACACTCAGCTTTCCAATCAGGTAGATTTTAATTTCTTTACTTTAAAGACTACTGTTTTGTTGAAGACAAAGACCAAGAAAAATATGTAGCACCAACTTGCCTTCTGGTGATGCTGCAGTTTGCAGCGATCCTGACAGGTATACACAGTGAGGGGACACTCCTGTCTTTTGCCACAGAAGAAAAACTGCCTTCTCTGAATGCAGCTGACCTGGTTTTTACCACTGTGAACAGCCTCATCCATTTTGGCAGCACAAAGGGGCTGAGCTCCTGACTTGAGTCAACATAATTTTTTCCCCTGATATTGGGGGCTCTGGAATGGGTGGAAGGTGGACTGGGTTGCTTTATTCTTTGCAAAGTCTACAAGTACTGTTTCTGTCCTTTAGTCTCGCCATTTCTGCCTTGGGATCCCTGGATGAGAGCTGTGAGATCAAATTAAAAGGAAAAGTTGCAATGCTGGTGTGGGGCCTGTAGGAACGAGAGTGGGTTACAGCACCCTGTGGAGCCTGTTCTCCAGCCAGTGACAAAGGTGTGCCCATCCCTCCTCTGTGCCCTGGCGAGGTAGTTCAAGTCACGAGAAGGCTCTCCTGGGTAAGAATTTTTTAACAGCAAATCACTGCCTTGTGATTTGTACCAGATTTCCTGCTACAGATTGTAAGCCACCTCCCATGGACGACCATGGAGTGTTTATAGATGTGTTTTTCCATCTCCATGAGTTACTGTGGCTCCATCGTCCCCAGACTGAGCCCCCTCTGTCCCCACCAGCCAGTGGCACCTCTGTGACACCCAGCACTGAGAAGAGGAGGGGGAGTGAGCACTATCTCCCTCTAGCTTTAGAACTAGCACAGTCTTTAATCTGTGCATATTTTAAGGTGTGGGGATCCCATAAATCCTTTCACATCTGGGATCGCTTTCAAAGGCCAGTGTCAGGAGTTTACAGAGGAGCTTTCCTAAGATCTAATGCCCAGAATCAATAGCAGCTGCAATTCCAGGCAGGGGGATAGGCTGAATCCCGATTTGATTCTCAGGTGTTTTCAATTGTATTTCCAGCAAAAATTACTGTTGTTAAGTGATTCTGCTGGTCTGGTCATGCCTTTTGAAGTTGCCTTTATTTCTTTGAGCTCAGATTCCTTGAGATCCTCTAGGTGCTCCATCCCCAAACCCGCATGTATCTAATAAACCTGACAGCTTCCCAGCAGATGTCTCTATCTTCTCCATTTACTCCTTTATCGAGGGGACAGACTTCACTGGAGAGTTCATCTTAGCAAGTGAGGGTAATGAGGGCTCTTTAGAGAGCTCCCAGAGGCCGAAGTCATCTACTCCAGCCATGAAAAAATGAGGGGACCTTGTGTGGCAAGGCAGGGTTTGACACACCCTGCAGCTCCCATCTCTTCATTCTCCACTTCCCCCTTGCCCTTGCATAGGGCATCGACAGCATCAGCTGCCATCTGCCTGCAGATGGATGCACTGGGCTGCTCAGGGGTGAATTCTTTGAGGTTTCAGCCACCCCACCTCCCTGTGGGGAATGTCCCTCATCATTAACAGCAGCACCATTCCTGTTTGTGCAGAGCACTTTCCTGGGAGCACCAGGAAAATGGAGTCTGGAGAAAAGGGCTCTGTTGTACAGCGTGCCTTTGCCCTCGAGCACAGCATGCTGGCCAGGACTGCTGGCTGGACTCTGCCCTCTCCATGAGGTGCTCCTGGCTCTGTGCTAAATCACAGACAAGTTGGGGCCAGACTTCCTTTGGCTGTCCCTGTTTGCTCTGAACTGCCTACATCTGAATTCCTTGTGGGTGGAAGAAAGGAACATGGAGGTGATGGGCAGCATCTGTAATAGGAAATTGCTGTCTGCAGATGTGTGTGTGAAGGAAAGCCTGTGTCAGAAAATGGTATCAAGGGATAAATTCCACAAGTGAGTGAATCCATCTGAGTGTAAGACACAGGTTGTGCATTTTCCCCAAGAAGGAGCTGAATAGCTTCAAGGATATCCATCCATTTTATGAATGACATGGCTTTCCTAGCATTGCCTATGCTTACTTGGTAGGAGAGAAGACAACAGGCAAATAAACAGGTGTTTGGCCCATCTTGGGATAGGTTTTGAATCCTTCACTCCCTTTGCATTTAGGTGGAGCTATGCTGGCAGTTTTGCTTGAGTAAGGAGTTTGATTACATTCCTCTTTTGAAGGAGTAATGTTTCAGCCCAAGCTGAAACACCTAAAAAATACAACCTTCCCTCCTGGCTGGCTCTGCAGGTGCATGGTGTGCAGCGGGAGATGCTCCTGTTCTTTTAAAACAAGCCTTTGCCCATTGACTACAATGGAATACAGCTTGTTACCATGTCTAAGCATTGATATTTCTTCTGCCTTTGCTTTGCACAAACAGAAACCTGATTGTTCCTTCTAATCTTCCCCAGTACACCCGGTCTTGTAGGGACCACTGACAACCTGGCCCTGATAAAGACTTCAAGAGTGCACCTATTATCTACACCTTAGAAAAACTCCAATCATGTGGGAATAGTTAAAAGTAAGAAAATATATAGCAGGTCATCTGTCTTTCAGCTAGAATCAGCTCAGAGGTGGGAGCAGATTGCCACAGCTGGGTGCACCATCCCGCTGGAGCCTGCAAAGAGCTGCTGCCGGCCAGAGCGCAGCTCCCTTGGAAGCCCTTTGCCTGCCAGGGCTTGGCTGCCAGCTCGGGGCTGGCCCAAGCACTGAAGCTGCTTTCTGCCAAGCCCACTCTGGTGAGATACTGAGACCTGAGGCTGGGTTTGGTTCTCTGTCCTGGAGGTGCATGGGGTGACACGACCTTTTCTTGATCCAGCAGCCCCTGCAGACCTGGCACTGCGCTGAGGCCAGCGCTTGCTGGTAGAGGCAGGGAGCTGGCTGGTGTGTGGGGCAAGGGCTCTTGGCACCTCAGGCAGTGCAACCCCTCCCCACCACCCAGGCCTGGTGCTGCAGAGAGCATCATGCTGGGGAAGCAGCTGGATGCTGAGCAGTGCAAGCCTGCATCTGTGCACTGCTCTCTGGGTATTTGCTCGTACACGGTATTGTTGTGGGCAGGGTGTAACCCCTGGCCTCCAGTGCAGATGGTTGCATGGGAACAATTAATCTTTTGGAGAGCAGTGAATGGAAACATTAGTGCCTCGACCCCTAACACAGGTGAGCATCACTGCCCAGCATGAAGGTTTGTGTGCACAGGGAGCTTTTGCTGACTGCAAGCTTTTGCAGGCTTGTGGGTCTGTAAGAAAAGGCAGAGACAGATGGGGAAATGGATATAGGGATGCAGAGAAGCACTGCATTCTCCTGGACAAGCAATGAATGGGGCAGGAGCCCTGGGAAAAGCCAGCAAGTCCCGATGAGTGCGGACTGCCCAAGGGGCTGGGGGAGGTGGGCAGCAAATACCCCTTGCTCTGATTCCTGCTGTGGAAAAGGAAGTGTGATGTGGCTGTTTGCTCCTGGCAGATAACCTGGAAACCATCTTAGGAATACCCCAGCTTCACCTATTATCCCAGGAAGAATCAACCATCTTCAGTTTTGCTAGCTGGGCTGGACAGGAAGGGATAGTTCATTAGCAATTTATACGAATGGTTTGTCTCCTAAAACGGATCCTTCCAGCAGCAGGGATGTGTCATTTCCCTGTTGAGAAGCTCCTGCTTTCACAGTGGTGACTCCCAAGCCAATCACTGTCAGCGTGAGCCGGAGTTACCAGCGTATGTAAATGACGTAAATAAGCTGCAGGAGCAAGGTTACTTTACTGTTTTGTTAGGTTCTGCCCTGCCAGCCCTATTTCATGGATTCTGACAGAATATTAACATGTTTGCATATGTAAATGTGTTAAAGAGAGCATCAGCTGAAGGAATACATTAAACCCAGTCGTCCTTCCAAGTTGATTTAATCTGACAGCACCTCCATTAAAAAAATAAAAAGCATCAGTTTTCCTTTTGTGACTTGATGTACAGTAATTAGCTTGTTAGAGCAGGAAACACCTCCTTTCATAATTGATTTTGCACCCCTTTTACTTGGATATCTCTGACAAGCTGTTTCTTGCTCCCCAAGGACACCATCAGTACTTCCCATGTGTTTGGAATTTCATGAATGTGAATAATGAATATGATTTATCCCTCCCACACTCCCATGCACAGATAATATATGTAACCAATTTGTGAACTGGACCTCACATCAGAAAGATTGGTGTCAAAGTATTAATAGTGTAGTGACCAAACGTGCCCAGGAATTAGGGCCCAGCTAAGCAGAGATTTTTGGGGCATTAGTGAGATGGGAACAGGTTGCACCACGTGTTTGTCACTGGGGAGGTAAAAAAAAGGATGAAGATTTTCTGAATGGTCCTGTGTATCTAAGTTAGCATGCCAAATTGGTTGCTTATTACAGCTGGCACAGTGCCTTAGTGGGCTAATGTGTTAATAACGGGTAATGTTTCTCTTAGGCAATGGCAACACTCTTCATTAGCACATCTCAAGCCCTGTCACTGTTGCTTAGCTCAACATTTTGTTTCTGATGTTCTAGTGAGGGTATTTGAAATCAGGGTTTCAGATCTGCTAATACATGTCACACACTCTTTAAAAATGGATTTTAAAAGGCCCTCAATAATTTTATGGCTACTAATAACATTTGTAGCTATGTGAGCTAAGCTAATGATAAGAGTAATCAAATTTCATGTTTCACGGCATAAAATGAGCAACTGTAGGGGTCAGGAAGGTATTCACTCCCTGCCCTCCTCCCCTGGGAACCACTGTCTTTTCCGGTTGGTTCAGTAGATGAGCAGTGTTTGGGACATGAAACAGCACAGTGCTGCAGGGAAGTTCTGGTCTTGCACTGTACATAGCAAGGATCTTATCTGTACGAATCAAAATTCTGGCTTCAGTTGGCAAATGGAGCACAACATTTGAACGATACATTTGTTTCACACTGATTACCTCTCACCTTGGCATCCAATACATGGGGTTGAGTCTCCTTATTTTTGTGCCTGTTTACTCGAATCCCCTGAACTTGTGCATATTGAGCCTTATATTTCTGAGGGGCCCCAGCACAGCCATGTAATTCATGTTCTAATTTTTCAATCAGACTTCCCCCGAATTTCTGTTTTCACTCACTGTATTAGCAAGTTTGTTTTGACCATTTCTTTAACGCTGAGAACAACTGAGAGGCATCCAAGAGAGCCTGGAGCCACCAGCAAACACCTTTCTTGGCAGCTGCCCCCGCAGGACTGCAGTGAGGGGAAGCATCAGTGCCTGCAGGTTGCTCTCCCTTCGCCCAGAGCCTGGCTGCAGTTTGCCCAGGTGCGCTGTGCCTGCTGCTGAATGGCAGGGCTGGGGCCAGGAGACTGGGATTTGGCAGGGCAACAAACAGTTTAACTGCTGCCTGGCTTTGATAAAGGCTTCCCTTCCCTTTGCCAAATAGTGCCAAGAGCACTTTCTAGCACCCATACTTTCAGTGTGATGTGTTTTCTAAAGCCTTTTAGTGCATTGCACCAGTGATGCAGCAATGAGCCTAAAAGGACTCACTTAACACAGTGCGTTATAAGCCAGATCAGAGATGTGCTGAATAAAATAAGCCAGCAGAGACAGCCAAAAAGCTGAACAGGAAAGCAGCTTTTATTTTTTAAAACAGCTATTTCCCAGAAAGCTTTGATATCAGGCATTTTTTGAGGCTCAGAGGAGACTGCCATGAGGAGGGGGCTTCCTGGTACATCAGGGAGCATAGTGGGAAAGGCTGAAGTTAAAGACCCTTTAATTGAGGCCTTCAGAATGGTAAGTGTAACACTGCATCGCTCTGTTTAGGGGATTTTGAGTATCTCTACCATCAAGGCTACATTTGTCTGTGGGATTAATCACTTTTTGATCCAGAGGGTTTAAGACAGACAGCTTACTAGGAATGTGCTGCATGGCTCTCCCAGGCTAGCAATTAGCTTCATTTCTTCATATTGTCTTGTTTACTTTACCCTTCTCCATATATTTTTTTCCTAACCAACATGTTTATATAAAAATTAATTTTTAATTAATTTTAATCCCTTTTTAATCCATTATTAACTGTGCAGAGGGCTTTTAATAAAGTCTCTGTCAAATACAGAAAATGAAAACCTGCTGCTGAGCAGAGAGCTGGTTTGTATATAGATGATACTGTAAAAAATCCTTGAAAAAACTCGAAGACAAAATTTTGCTGTATTTTAGGGCTATATCTCTAGACTTGCTGGGGTTCTCATACTTGCTGGAAGACCATCAGGAGTCTGAATTATACCCATTACATTTGACTTGAATGTGAACAGGGTTTTTGGGATATTGTTTGCACCTCACATAAAAGAAAAAATATGTCAAGGCAGCTATATGTGGACACCCACCCAGATGGTGGGAGCATCATTTCAAATGCTCAGAAATGATTTCCTGCCCTTGATAGGCTCTTTTCCCCTGAATATCAGTGGTCCTGAATGGCAGAGAAAGCACATATCCCTCCCTATGTCCCATCAGACAGCCTTTTCTCCCATACTCCTAGTCCTTTATGGGCTAGCAGAGAAGAAGGATGATGTCTTTATTCCTTATCATGGGTGCTGCTTGAATGGGAGTGCACAAGAAGGAAACAGGCCTTGAGCTCTAGACCAAAATATTCCCCCAACCCTGTGTCTGGGAGGCATCCACGTGAAGTTCCCACGTGGCATTGCACATTTATGGGACTTGTGAGCTGCCAGCAAATAGCACAACACTTGGCAAAGCCCTCCCAGTTCTGGTAGCTTTGGGGCTGGAAACAACCCAAATATACTTGAATGCTACACCTAAGGGCTTAGAGTTTTCCTGTTTCTAGATGTGGCTTGGCCCTGAATCTTCTGGGTGGCCTTGGTTAATCAAGTTCACTGCTCTGCATCCATTTCCCACCTGGGGACTCATGGGAGTGACGCTGCCCACTTTCATCCAGCATTTTGCTGTACCCTGAGTACAAGCACAATCTCAGGACTGAATACTGCTGTGTAGAACAGCACACTCTGTAGTTGATGTAACTACAGAGTCTCAAGCCAAAGCTTACTGACACACATGGCACTGCAATGAATTGACTTTGGTCAGTTTTGGATCAGATGCTCAAAGCTGTAAAATTTTTTTGACCTTATACATCCCCAGTGTGAAATTACTAGCACGGTCAGAACTAGATGCAGCACGTACTGTGCTTTCCTGTCACAAACAGTTTGTCTCCCTTTTTCTTGGCTCTTCTTTTAATAAATGTAACTCCTTCTCCTATGGCTTCGGCATTGTGTTGAACCACGCCGACAAATGTTCTCAGGTTTTTAAAATATTCGGTATTAAAGAGATCAGGCCAGATGTGTTCTGCTGCCTTCATCACTCTAGGTTGTGTACTCTGTGTTGAAATGATTATTGTCATCACCCGGTGAAAGGCAGCTGATGAAAGACTCTCTCCCCCTCTGATGAGCTATCTATCCACCCATGCCTGGTGCAGAGTGCACAGGTTTTGTTTTTGAATGATATATTGCTGTGTCAAAGTGGCTTATGTGCTGCTTAAACTTGTGCTGGTGAATGATAGAGAGTGTGTATTAAACACTCTCCCTGCAATGGGAGCTGTATTTTCTCATCTCCATCTTTGGGAGCACCAAAGCCATCCCCCGCTGGGAGCGCAGCCAGCACTGGGTATGCCTGTGCTCACACTGGGCATTTTTACAGAAATACAATCCCATACCATTTAAAGTCTTTCTAGAAGACACAATGGTTCTTTTTGCCCACCTTATTCTGTTGTTAAAGGAAATCGTTCTACAGGACACATTATGAAATGTTTTGGGTTTGGGCACATTTCCCATAAAACCTTTCCTGCTCTCAGGCAGCATAGCTTTTGTTTTCCTGCTTGTCCCCCTTTTACTCCACTTTATTCCTTTTTTTTTTTNTTGAGGTTAGCAACAACAGCTAAAAAGAGATAGAAGAAGGGGAATTCCATTTTTGGTCTGCTGACAGACTCTCAAACCATCTTTTTAGGAAGTGTTTGATAAATGAAACACGCTAAACTAACATTTTGCCTTGAAAAATGTTTTGATTGGAAAACTCAGTTCTCAAAGCCTTCCACACTTCCACAGTCCTTCAGTACATCTGGTAAATTCCAACATCCCTGAGCAGAGCCCAGAATATGAATAAGACCTTTCCAAACAACTGAGAAAAATTTAAAAAATCCAAGACACAAATATTTTCCTCGTGTAGTGACAGGATCGAATACTTAACCAAAAATAATGTAATGAAAAGTCTAGGTCACAAAATGGAGTGCTGCAGCATGGAAAAATAGTTTTCTGACCTTCTGGATTTCCTCTATTAGAGGACTACTGTGCAGTGAGCAAACCCTATTTCTTACACAAAGAAGTTTAGCAATCTCGAGGCTGTGTCACCTTGCTGGCAGAAACACTGAGCGGCAATAGTGCTGAAAGTCAACACTAATAGCTGACACCAAATTAAACTGCCAGGCTTTGTGTGATGTAGTTCTGTCACCCTTTGACACATTTGATGTGAATTCAGAGGCTTCTGCTGTAAACTCATCAGCAGAGCTCATGGCGCATCATCTTTACATATCTGTCCATCCACATTTGTCAGCAAACTGTGAGCCTCAAATGACTCCAGCGATTGGGATATAGATTGCTTTACCTTCACATATAGCAAATAGAGTGTTTTAACACTTGTGATACCCGCAGCTCCAGCTTTTAACTGACAAAGTCTTGTTAGCTGCATTTCAGCCTTTCTGCGTCCATGCTGAACGTGGTGATTGATGAGGGCTGATTATGGCAGTGGGGTGGCCCAGGCCTTCTTAACTTGTGCCTCAAATCGTCCCCAGTTTGCCCATGCAGAAGAGCAGCAGGCACACTCCTCAGTGTCTTCATGAAGTGCCTGATTGAAAGGCCACAGCCAATTAGGGTGAGCTGAAATGGACACTTGCAGGATGTCTCTGCCTCTCAATACCCTGCGTGTTGCCTGCAGAGAGCAGGCACTAAAGTGCTGATAGCCCTCACATCTGCTTGCATCACCCAACAGCTCTCAGATCCAGGGGCCAGTGTTTCAGCCTGCCAAACATGGCAGGGTGGCTGTGCCTCCTCTACATAGCTTTGGACCAGCAATGGCCCCAGCAAGTGCCAGGGCTCAGATCCTGATGCAGCAAACTGCCCATAAATGCAAGCCACACTGCTGAGGCAGTTGTTGACTGGTGACAAATAAATAATCTCCCCCTAAAATAACATGGCATTTCAAAACACAAACAACTCTCCCCACATGCGCTTCTCCCTGGGCAATCCAAAAGAGATTACTAGTATTTGGTTTCCTCTAAACCAGATAGTGCTTTTGCAGTTTCAGATTGATGTCTTTTGGTTAAGAGCTCCTAGTTTTCCTGTTAATTTTGGGCTTACTGGGGCAATGAAAGCAGGTTCCCTCAGATGACAAGAAATTCTGCTGGGGGTGCATGTGGATACTGGACTTGATGCTCTGACCAATGCTGAAGACTTCCCACGTTTGTGTCAGGTTTGTGTCTCCCTTATGGACCAGAAAGGAAAAGTTGTTTATGTCTCCATGGTATTTAACATATTTTCTAGCTTCAATAGTATCTTATTTGCCATGTATTGCCCTATTATTGTAACACTTTGTTCTACTGACTGGCTTTGCTATCAGTGTAAATTACCATGGAGAGAAATCTGTATTTAGGTTCACAGGAGGAACAAGCAGAACAAAAAGAACAATAAATCAGATTCTATTTTTCTATAAGTCCATTTCAACACACAGCTTAAAAGACTACCTTTATAAGCTAGTATGCATTAAATCACACTTATCCTAGAGTGAGCTATAACAGAACGGGAACAGAAACATGATGTCCTACAAGAAAAACCACTCTATTTTCACCCTGTGTCTCTAAATCTCCTGCTTATATAACAACTGGCATAAAAACATGACACAGTGGCCCATGTTCCAATAACCCTTGCACTGAGAGAATAATTTCCAAAAATGATGATAGAAGATTAAATTCACTCTTAAAAATTATAAGTGCAATAACTTTGTTAAAAACTAGGGGAAAAAAAATCTTTAAAAATATTTCCCATTAACTTCCACTGATGCTTTGTAACCTGTTCCATTTGGAAACTGCTGTGGAGTGCCACTTGGCTTGTGTGATGGAAGCAGCCTGAGTTCTCAGGCTGAGCACCTGGGATTTAATTTGACACCTTGAACATCATACTCTTGTCCTCTGGAAATGTCTCCTTGTCAGGATTTGTTCCAAGGTCTGCAAGAACAGAGTGCAGCATTAAAAGAGAATTTGGAACATCCTTTCTTTCTCTCCTTGGTGGAGAGAAGCTCATATTCTATGTGCCTCAGGAACATCTGGGTGGCCAGGAGGGACCCAGACCAGCTGTGCTGGTCTCAGTTAGAACCTAGCCCACAGAAGTAATTGACCAATCAGAAAAGTATACGCCTCTGTGTATACACACTTTAAAAATCGAGAACCCGGAAAAGAAGCTCTCTTTCTTTCCGGCGGAGACTGAGGTAACAGCTCGGGCGCCCCCGGGCCGGGCCGGGCCGGCTCCCGCCGCATGGCCGGTGGGGGCTG
>VWZN01014372.1:130931-148535 GCA_013396955.1 Regulus satrapa
TTTCTTCCGGGCGGATGCACCTTGTAAAGATTGCGCCCCAAGAAAGACTAGAAACTTAGTCTTTCTGGAGAAGTCACCATAGTTTTGCTAGAGAAGCTCTTCCTCTTGGGTAGATTGAAAGATTGTTTTAAGAGTGAGATATCTGAGGTTTTTTTTGTCTTCTACATTGTTGTGTTGGTGAGAAAAGAAAAGAGTGCTAAAGGAGAAGAGAAGTGATTTACAGGTTTCATTCTGATTTCTACAAACCAGTTTAATTTGTCAATAAAAGTTTTCTTTGTTCTTCTAAAAGTTTTAAGCCTGTTTTGCTTTTTTTTTTCTCCTGGTCCTATCTCACAGCGAAAAGTAAAGTAGTTCTGGCAAGTGCAACCTCTGCACAAGATAAAAGTCATGCCAAAATCACAGACTCAAACCGCTACACCAGCCAAACTGATGCAGGTGTGAGACTCAGCCACAACCTGCAGAAGCCTTGGGGCATCTGGGGCTTGCTCCATGCACAGGGGGATTGTAATGGAAATGCTGACAGCTCTTAACAGTTATGACATCTAGGCATCTCTGTAATTACTGCACAGAGGCTCCTGGCATGCAAACAATATTAGGCTGCATCTTGTGCCTGACTTGTTTTATCTCTGTGGTAAAGCTCCTGAAGACAGGAAATCATCGCTTCTCCTCACGTTTTTAAAACACTGGTTGTGCTCCCAGCAGCTTACAGATACTTACTAACAGCAGTGGCAATTGGACTGATTCAATGCTTATTTCAGTTGCCAGATTTCCTGTTAATAGACTGTAGAGTCCAGATACCCGGGGCAAGGTGCTCAGTGGACAACAGCTCTCTCTGCAGTGTCCCAGAAAAGAGAAACCTTAAACCTGCACCTACAGAAACTATTTATAAATGCACCTGACTTTAGCTTTTGTGTCATGTCATCACTGGGACCCGGGCTCTTTGTCCTTTCCTGCACCTTCCTGGTTGGCAGCATGGAAATATAATTCCCTTTCTGCAAAAGGACTTGTCCCACCTCCTGTATTTGGCACTTTCTAAAGTAATGAACAATACAAGTCTTACGAGTATATTTTATGACACTCTCGGTCAGTTAAAAGTTTGAATCTGATGAGTTAAAATGGGTCATGAGATGCAAAGCAGCCATCTCTGACATTACCTGTACTATGGTCAGTACACCACAGCATTCCTGCAACTGCATTGCTTGTATGAGCTATAACTACATGGAGATAACTACACGACAAGCAAAAGCAAAGCAACTAAACAACAGGCCCCTGCCACCCTCAAACCTCACCCAAACGCTGAAACTACTGGTGCAGTAAAGGGTACAATTGGTGTGAAGCAGGCAGGGGTGACCAGGGAAGTGGTGAGGCCCAGAGACCGGTTCCCCACCCAGACTTCAGCCCTTAGTGTGGCAACTTTATCCTGCGTTTTCTTCCCCTTGGGTGCAGCTCCAACACAAACTGCAGCAGCCCAGTAACGTTCCCCACTTGGAGCTGGGAGGTAACTGCATTCACAGTGGTGCCCTGTCAGAAGCCACTGAAGCCCTGTCAGGGCTGTGTGCGTGGCAGACGGAGGGTTTCACAGCCCTGTCAGAAAAATATTTAAACTAATTTAAATAAGTTCTCTGGATAATTTAGATATTGTAGCACCCTCTTCTGGCTTTCTGCATTCTGTGGGCTGTGGCTGTCTCTCCTCTTCGAGACCATTTGGCTCACAAGGGTTTCCTGGTCACGGTTTTGAAGTTGCATCCATCCCAATCCTCTCCCATTTTCTATAACCTCATGGCTTTCTAGGAGAAAGACTCCTCAGACTCATGTTTCTTACACTCAGTCCCTTTACAATTAACCTTTTTGTGCAACCTTTTTAAAGCAGGATCTCTTATCTTATTTTTTTCAGTTGGTCATCATGGAAAAACTCTGACTTAGCACATTTGGTGTAGTTCTGACTGTGGTGCTATGGCGAGGGCTGTCTGTGGGAGCAGGGGCTGCCCCTGCTGGCAGTGGCTCGGTGGCCTCAGGGAGCAGCAGAGTGGGGAGGGCCCCAGCAGCCCCATTGCTGCTGCTGAGGCCCTTGGGGCCTCCATGCAGGGTTTGGAGGTGCTGCTTTCTCTCTCATGTCCTCATTGTGAACCCAGAAACAAGCACTTATAATTCATAACGCGGGTGTACAAAATTCCCTCTAAGAGCTAATTAACTGTGAGGACTAATATTTCTGGTTAAGGGTCCACAAATGTTAGTATGCCATTATAAAATAAACTCTTGAAAAATAATTCACTTTTAAAATAAAACATTGCTTTCCTTTTACCCGGTAGGTTAAAGTACTTTGTTCCAAAGTATCAGCTTTAAATTTTTCATGTCAGGGTAAAACGTAATTTTTAAATTATAATTTTAATGCAACTGACCATATTTTGTAATGATACATTTTGAACCCAACTTGTAAAGGTGTCAAAAGAAAATATGTCTATTCCATAGAACAGACATAGAAATGTCTGAATCATAAGAACACAGTTGAAATAAAATAGTGCTTTTAAAATTGCCAATTATTTATTTTAACTGTGATATTACAGCTGTCATTAGCACTGTGGGAAATATTTTCTGTATTATTACAGAAATTTCAAATTGACCAGTTTCTAAACTCACAGAATTTACAGGGATACAAGATATCAGGTTATGGCTCCTCTGAAGAAGGTCTGGTGGCAAGGTTTTCCCTGCCAACATGCTGCTCCAACAATCATGGGCTGCAGGTCAGGGTGCCCACTTGGATGGGAAACACTTGGCAAACATCACCTCTACTAAACTCTGGATTTTTTAGCCTCCAGCTTTGCTTGGTCTGTCTTGGCCTTACTTCCATCAAGCGAGCTATGTTTCTCCTCACTCTCTCCTTGTAAAAGCAGCACAATTGTTGACTTTTTCTTTTCCCATTTTAGTTGCCTGGCTCCATCTATGGAGCTTTGGAAAGTGCTTAAATCCCAGCATACTCATAGATCAGTGAAGGCAGCGCCACTGACAGCAAGAGGAGATCACAGTGAGAGGACACGCATGCAGCACCCAAGAAAAATGCATTCCTACCAGGGGGATACTCTGAAGCTGTGAATAAAAACATAGCTTTATCACTTTCCTGAGCACAGAGTTAGTGGGAAAAACTGCTTAGATGCTCAGCAGTCAGACAGGAAAATGAGTGCCTCTTGGAAAGCAAAAGAGGAGAGGACTGGGATAGACATTATGAGGTTTGGTTCAGCACAAGTGAAACATTATCAGTTGTTTCTTCAACTATGAGATTAAAAAAAGATTGCAGAGTATATTACAGATTTAGACCTTCATTTGTTATTTATACCCTCAAACATGAACCTCCTTCAACTCTAAGATAAATAAGAAGTCTCTGATCCTTTATATTTCCTTAATATTTTTTGTGCCCTGTTCATCAAGGCTCTTAAAAAGCTCTCTTTGAAGCATGACTCAGAGGTTGTAATCACTCATCCCTGTGGGTTAATACTGTTGTTCACTTAGCCCAAATCACTCCTCAGCTCTTTTTGGTGGCTGCTTTTTGGCATCAATCTGGTAACTCAATTAATTTGGCATCATGCTGGTAACTCACTACACCTTATACCCCCAAAAGGTCGAATCAGGGTGCTCTGCTCAACTCTCTCTCTCAATAACGTTTGGTGCAGGCATCTTTTGGTGCTTCTGCCTCAGTTTTTTCCCCTGCACCGTACATCACTCAGTGCACCTTGTTGTTGGATGTGTGAGCCCCACAAACCAGTGCTGCAGGAGCACAGCTGACAGGAGGCTGCTACCTTAATAACAGCAGCAACAGCCTCCCAAACGTTAATGCTTTCTCCCTTCCAGACAAACATCTCTTTCTCCATTTATGATGGTCCAAAGGTTGAAGATAGCTGCCCTACCACTTCCACACCTCTGCTGAAGTTTTATGCCCTGGAATTGCTGTCAAGTTTAATGTTAGCATTTTATCTAATGAAATAGCAGTTGTTACAGCTCTGCAACCTGCATGAATTCACACTGAAAAGATTAAAAATTTCAGGTGAATTTTCCCAAACTCCTCAGACCTTTACCAATGGCCTTATATTGGATTAGAAGTAGAAGTAAGCAGTATTTACTTGGGAACCCGAGCACCAGACATACCAGGAGAATTCTTTTCTGAACCTAATATCAATGTATTTGAGAGGAAACCATCAGAATATTTACCCTTTTGTACAGCTTCATCGACCTTTTCTTACAACCTCTTGTTAGCTTTTCCCTTTACAGGTTTTTGGTATAGATCCTCAGGTTATAAGTCTGCAGTTCTCTGACTTGTTATTGCTTTGTAGAAAGGAAGCTCTCTTTGTTTTGCACTTTAAAAATACAAAACCTCAAAATGATTGCCTCTTCAGTAGTATTTTTACATAAGCATGGTCTCATTGACAAAACTCTCATTGACTTTGATGGTTAAAAAAACCATGTTTGAATTTAAAGAGAGAACATTATTATGCTTCAAGATGACAGTCTGATATTCCCAGTACCTTAAAATCTGATAGAGCCAGTGGTTTACCTAAAAGCTAAACATATGTTCCCTGTGGTAATGAGCCCTAACTTGGGGCTGACTCGAGGCCCCTCTGAAACACCTGAGAACAATTTCTAGCATTTCCAAAGCCAACTGAGAGCTGTTGGGCTTCTTCACAGTGGTTTGGATTGTTTGGTTGTTTTTTCTTAATTATTTTTTAATTTAATAGTTCATTTTATAATTGCTGTGAGCAATCCCAGAGGAGCCCACTCTTCAGTCTGGTGGGGGAAGCTACACCTTAAGGTCTAGTTACATTTGCAGATCCTAACATTTTCATTTATTCCCCTTCTGACAAGTGGAAACTGAGATAAGCCTAAAGGCACAAGGTGTAGCTGTGATGCTGAAGCAGAGCTGCTGAGCAAAAGATGCAGATCCCCAGAGTTACCTTTGGTCCCTCTGAATTCACTTGCATGCCCATAGCAGTGCTGGGGTCACGGGTTCACCGCTGCGGCACCAAACCCACTGCAGAGCTGTGCCTAAACCCGTCCCTGAGGTGTCAAACTAGCTTATTCTGCACTAGGAAGAGAGGAAGAAAAATGTCTCGGTGACTAGTAAGTCTAAAATCTGTATTATTGTCAAAGAAACAATAGCAGGATCAGCTGCTGCTGCTGCCCAGGAGCAGAGCAGTGTTATTAGAGGCACAGGGCAGGGCACCTCGGGGCAGGCAGTGCTGCCTCCTCCACAGCCCTGGCAGGCAGTGCCAGAGCAGCTGAGCTTGTGGAGCAGGGGCATGGGAGAAATCTGCCAGTGGGAAATGCTTTTCCTTCTCCAAAGGATGTAATGAACTAACTCATGAACATTCTGGAAAACACAGTGGGCTGTGGTGCTCCTCTAGTTCTTACATAGCTGGCAATTTGCCTCATGCTTTTCAGAGGACTGTTAGTGACCATATTTTCAAGTGGACCTGCTCTGCTGATTGCTACTGCCATGCTTCAGACATGTTTAAAATGTCCTTATTTGAATTATGACTCACAACATCTGTATTTAAAACCATATACTTCACCTTCACTTTTCACAATCGATATTGTTAACAGGGATAAAGTTATGGAGAGATGACAGAAAATATGTACTCATTTCTCTCTGCACAGTCCTCGCCAGCCCTCCATTACCACATCCCTGACCTTGCTCACTCTGCAGCGAGGGATGCAGCTGGCAGCAGTGGATGTGCTGGTGGCACTGCTCTCAAAGCAGCTGGGAGAGGTGTTTCCAGAGGACCAGGGTCCTCCTGCTCCTGCAGCCCCTGCCTGTGGGGCCGAGAGCTGCCTCTACACCTCTCAGAGGCCTCTCCAGACAGGACCACTGATGTTCCTGCACACCTGGCTGTGGAGAATATGGCTGCAGGGGGCTGAGGGGTGCAGGTGGTCACCTGTGGGGAGTGCTGCTCACCGGGCTGAGGCTCGGTGCCACCCCCTCTGTCAGGTGCCAGGGGACAGCTCTGCCCGCTGCATATCTGGCTGCACTGCCCTGTAAAACTACATGGTGTAAAGACCATCCAAGGCCTTTAGAGATATTCCAGTAAGGCTTTTAAGAGCAGACTTATCTGATGTAAACTGATGCAGCTCCATCAAGTCAATGGAGTGATGTTGTATTATAGCTAAAGCCTTCATTTGTTAGTTTCTATAATTGAATATACAACTCTTCCAATTTCAGGTAACAGACACCTTCATTTCCACATTGGCAAGGGGTTGATTTATTCCAATAAATATTGACCTGCTGTGATGAAGCATTCTTATTATCAGGATGTATTGGTATAGCACAGATATATCGATAGATTTTCAGCTCAATGTTGTATAAACATTTTACAATGACATATTTTGAACTTACACTGGCATGTTTCTGAAAATATTTGTGGTGATGAGGATGCTCTGAGCTCAGTCAGTTATCTCTGACATGGCAAGGGCTGGGAGAATGACCAAAGATTCACTAGCATTTTGGGCTCTTATCAGTTGTTTTGCATTTACAAACCCCAGCACAGGTCAGGAGTCTATTTGCAGTGGGGATCCACTTGCAAAGTTTGCTCCATAAATCATCCTTTGTTCTATCCATCAATAAAAAAAGAAGTAATGAAGTCCCAAGTTTTCACACTGATTTGTAGAGAAAGGCTGGTTAATTCGCTTTTCAGAAATTTCCTCATTGGAGTTTTGCTCTTCCCAAGGGCTGGGTGAGTTGGGCACTCACGCCTTCTGCCCACAAGCAGTCTGGTAATTCAGTCCCAAAGCGATGGGAGAACTTCCTGCCCCTGCAAAATCCCCCTGAGGGATTTGTGAAAGACAGCCCATGAAGCTGCAGAAGCGCTCTGAGATGACAAGCGAAATGGTGACTAGAGTAAAATATGGGACTTAAATTGTTGTAAGCATTCCTTCCCTGAGAGCAAGATACTTTTATTTCTCTTTAAGTGACAGGGAAGCTCCCAACCCCTGATGGAGCAGGGGCACTCTCATGAGGGTTGCTGGCCTGGGCAGGGTTGAAGCTCTTGCTCTGTCCCACTATGCAAGTACACACCAAACCCTGGGGGAGGGACGGCCGAGTTTTAATCGCCGTAATGGGTGAATTTTAGCTGCTCATTGGTGAGAGGCAATTCTCTAATCCCAGAAGAACCAGTATCATTTGAGCTGTCAGAAACCCACAGGAGGGATGGATTGTGCCTCTGGCTGTCAGGCAGCACTGCAAACCTTGCAGGACTTCCCCCCGTGATGGCACGCAGGGTCCCCAAACTTTTCTGAACTTCTTTGATTTATCTTGATTAATAAGCTCAAGTATTCATAAAGCTGAGGCGTGCCACTAAGGAGGTGATAAGCCATAATTTGTAATAAAAGAGCTACCTTTTCCAATTGTCTTCAGCTAAAGCGAAGAGTCCCCTGTAATGATTTATTGCCTTACTGCCAGGCTCTTGATAAGTGGACACCAAATGGCTCCTCATTACTCAAAAGCTCCTATGAATTCTTGAACCAAAAGTCCTTTCCAAGCTCCACTTAGTCCACTTTTTTTCCAAAGAAAATGAATCAAGGTCCTTCTCTCAGTAGCCTATAAACTATTTTAGCATAAAAAAAAAAAATCATAAATGAAAAAGGAGAAAATCTTGTTTGCTAAAGGGCTGCTGGATGAACTGCCTCTTGCCCTTTTGATAGCATCTTTGAAATGGAAATGGCCAGCTGCCTGACCTTCTGTTCAATGACCCTTTTTGTACAAAGTCAAATTGCAGTGGCTTCACAGCAGCAATTCACCTATGGACATAAACTAGATTTCAGGGGGGTATGGAAGAGGAGGCTTCTATCTGCAGTTTTTAAAGAATATTTCTTCCACGTTAGTATTTCCTGCATACACATCAAGAACCAAGCTTATAAAATGAATTACTGCTCATAAAAGGTATTTAGAATTATATTTCAGTAGCTTAGATCTCTCTACTTTTTTATATTATGGATGTAACAAGGCATCTTTAAAAATCATTAATCAAAAAGATTTAGTATGTGAACAGTGCTACATGCAATTTTGAAAAAAATTCTATAATCAGTTATTGGATTGTGGCATTAATTATTTAACTCATTTTATTAGAACTCAAGGAAAAATATAATTCTAAGCAGAATGAAAGATCAGCAAAAACAACAGAACAGAAAAAAAAAATCATACTTTAAAATATGTTGAGATTTAGGTGCCCAAATTTAGAAACCAGCTGCCTGTGTGAGATGTCCAAGTACTGCGAGAACCACATTTGCTGTCCAATTTATGCCCTCACAGCTTAGTTTATCCTGTGATACAATTGCTTTTTAAAAGCAGTCACTCGTTGTTAAATGTATTTGCCAAATTCAAACCCATTCTTCCAGCTGGGGTAAATCACTCATGCTCTATTATACCAGCTGAGAAGTTGTCCAGGGAGGTTTCCTGGATATCCACGAACACATCAGGCTCAGGGTGCTCACTGGCAGGAGTGGCGTGGCCACGGCGGGGATTGCCCGGCTGGAAACCCAGGCTGTGCCACTGCCACAGCCACACACCCTTTATCTTCCAGCCCCACTCTTTTTCTCTCTGCCAACTGCCAAACATCATCCAGCCGAAGAGAAAAGGAGTGGGATGTGCTTGGTTTTTTAAACAGTACATTCAGCAGTATTTCAGCTTTGTCTAAAATTATGCCTGGATCATGTAAGCATAAGAAATCACTCATAGCTGTCAAAAAAATTGGACCCTTAAGGTAGCTAGTACATTTTCTGATTAAAGAGCAGCCCTGATTGTTGGTTTACAGCTAACAGCTGGTATGTTAAAGCTAAAATCTGAGTGTCAATTAATTCTGTATCAGATCAGCTGAGAAAGACAACTGTGCACAAGCATATGGTCATTGCAGGAATAAGGGCTGCTGAAAGCTGAGGGTGTTTGATGGTTTCAGCTTGTCGCTCTTCACTTATGATATTGTAAATGAGGCTAAAACAGTTTAATTCATGTAACTGGCAGTCAGGAGGAGTGTTTAATTGAGGGAGAGGGGAGGGCTGGCAGCACTGTCAGGTTCTCCTGTGGTTGCTTGATGCACAGTGGATTGTGCCCAATGGCAAGATGCCCAGTCCTGTAGCACACATGAAAACAGTTCATAATTACACCATAATTCAATCTGAAGTCTTGTTTCCAATAAATCCCTCATGAAATTAGTATTCTACACAGCCTCACCCCTCAGACACCAGCCCTGCCACCCTTGGGTGTGGCATGGGAGGAATCCTGCAGGCTGAATGAGTACCTGTCACTCTTGGTGAGGGGCATGGTGGTGGCCAGGGCTCCTCTTGGCCACCGGCTGGGACCCTGTTGTGCTGCCACTGTGCCCTGTCCTCCTGCCCTTTGGCAATGGGGAGACATGGCTTTCCTATCTGGAATACACTAATGGCTTGGAAATTTTCTAGTTGATTGGTTACAATGCAACCTCAAAGGAGAAGGAAAACAACACTCAAAATGAATAAATGGAATACAGCATATGAGATGACCCTCCTTCTGTTCCTGCTGGCACAGGTCAAGCCAGGAGAAGTTTCATGACATACGCTCAGGCCCCCAGGTTCAGAAAAGCCTCTCTGCATTTGCCTAAGTTTTAAACATGTACTTATGTCTGTTCTTACACAACAGCGCTCTCGAATCATGTGGAAACTCTGTCAAACCAAAAAGAAACAATTTCTATAATATTTTGTAGAGACTGTCAAAGGTTTGATCCAAAAAGAAGTTTAGGTGAAATTCAGGCTCCTGATTTTAGAAATACTCCTTGGCTGTATTTTAGTTTCTGAGGTGTTTAAATGTAATTTTCAAAGTTAAAGGTTCAAGTGAACACATGTCCATGCTGCCAGAAGATCCTCCAGCATGACCAGGCTCAGTAGGTTGGCACCTCCTGAAGTCCAAGAGGGGGATGATCTTTTATCTGCTCTGCTTTTGTTCATAAACCCCAGCCTTGCCTGTGCTGCCTGGTCTCTCTTTTCACAGAGCTGGGGGAGAGGTGCTGCCATTCCCTTGGTTTATTTTTTCCCAGTGAAGCCCTGTGGTTAAGGCAGAGGGAAACCTGGCCTTCTCCTCTTCTGCCTGAGAGGTTTGTGTACCGGGAGTTGTGGCTACTGAACTGTACTCTTCTAAGGGAAAAGCTTGTGAGGGGACCAGGAAAGAAATTACTCTTCACCCCTCCTGTTGAGAAATGCAATTTGGAAAGGTCCCTGGAGGCAGCGAGAGCAGCCACGAGCCCGACCATTTCACTGAGAGAGTAAGGCACTCACCTAGCAGGCAGGATGGGCCCCGCTGGCCGAGCACTCCTTTCAAGGACTGATGTAATTAAAAAAGACACAAGCAAATAGTCATCGCCTCTTACCTTTTGTATAAAAGCATCTGAAATATGACTGACAGAGAAGGAGCTGTCTTTTCAAGTCCCATATGTGGAGGTCTCTAAAATGGCCAAGAAGTATTTCACAGATGTTTAGAGGAAAATAAAAATCCCTCTTTGAGCTGAGAACAAGGATGAAACACTTAGACCAAAGGTTAGTGTCCTCCCATATATATAAACCTCCTGGGTCACTGGCTGTTAAGATAGAAATGGTTTCTCCACACTGAAGCACCACAAAGCTGTAGGACTGCACTTACAGGAGAAATAACAAAGCGTTACTGACCGGAGTCAAAGCACAGATTCAGACATACAGGGAGAGCAGAATGTGAACCCAGGCTTGGGCATGTGTACATGGCGTGGCCAGGCAGGAGGGTTTTTAGAAACTTTTCCAGAGAGAGAGATAGATATATTTCCCCCCTCCCCTCCATTTTGAGTTTGTCCCTATACCCACAGCATGAGAGGGGCTCCAAGGAAATGCCCAGCACCCCACTTCTATGACCAACACAAATGTAGAGAGTCCCCCAAAGTCCCCCCACTCTCCCCCTCAAGTAGGTACCAACATCCAAGGACAGGCTGGCCAGGAGTTACTAACCATTCCCTCTATAGCTACAAAACAAAATGCTTATGCTTCCTTTTCATCCACTGTCCCAGTGAACATGAAACTAAAATAACCACAGCAGTGTCTTGTTTGAAATGAAAATGGCAGCACGTTTTCTTCAGGAAAGTCTTTTATCATCTCCCTTTTCACCAGTGGCACTGTGACAGTGAGAATCAGTTAATGCAATCCTCACAAATCAGCACTAACCCCACAGATGCTGGGAACCTTTGACAGAAGAACTTCATACCCTGGAGGAAGTTACCTAATTCCTAAAGGTCTTTATAAGTTCGGCACTCCCTGTTGTTTCTGCACAGTAGCAGAGCAGGATTAGGGGCATGACACAGACACCACTGCAGACAACAGTGCTGTGCTAATTCCCCTCTGAAAATTATCTGTTGGCTCTGCTTAAAATCCAGGGCTCCTAGGTTAGGGAACTAACACTATTGTACTCAGATTAAATAGCTTCGCTTCCCAAAATAAAATAAATTATGGAATACAATATTAATTAAATTATTTTACTTGAAACAACAAGCTGAATCCTGCAGTGCAGCTTTACCAGACTAATGAGCACAACAGCGAGGCTGAGCAGAACACTACCTAGGAGAAAGGAAAAGTGGTTCAAAAACCAGTGTGACAACATGCAAATAAAACACCTCCCAGGTTTTATGCTTTGCCCTTATAATGACTGCCTTTGCTTTGAAGGATTCTATAGTGCACAGTTGCATATGTACCCTTTTTTTCTACCAAACATTGGATTGTTTATTTTTTTATGGCAGAAGTGGCACACATAGTATCCATAGTATATGGATTAAAGATGCGGTATCCATATCTGCTTCTTGCTATTATTCTTGGCTTGTGAATATTTTAAAGCACATGCCAACTCTTTGCCTCTGAAAATCAATGGAAGTTTGGCCATTGACTTTACAGAGCTGGATCAGTAGTGAAGGTCTGTTCCACCCACCCCCTTTTTAAATAAGTGGGAATTTTATAGGATAATGGTCCTGAGCATATTGATTTGCCTCAGCCAGGCTGCACATCGCCCTCATTGGAAACTGTAAAACCTGTAATGGGCTGAACACAATGGGGATGTGACTGACATGCACCGAGGGCGTTTGGGGCTCAGGGCTGCACTCTGCTCAGGGTGCTGAAGGGTGAGGGGTGTCACAAGAGACACCCGGCAGGCCTGGCACGACACCACTGCAGGGAGCACAAACATCCATAACCCTGCATCTGCTCTGTGCGCTCGGTGACCTCGATGTGATGGGCTCCTGTGCTGCTCTGCAAGGACAGCACACGAGACTGCCTGCCCCTGCCCACACTGAGGGGACAGTGCCCGTGCTGGGGGGCTGACAGTGCACTGCACAAAATGCTGCAGGATCCAGCAAAACCGTGATGTGGAAAACTGGCAACAGCATTTTGCATTGCTGCCTTCTTCATGTATCAGTTGTGTTGAACAAGGTAAATACCGAGAGACCTGTGGGGTTTTGGAGAGGTGATGTGAACCCTACAGAAGTGCTGATGAACATATCAGCCCTCTGCCAACCTTGTCACCACCCTTAATCAGCCCCTGCCTCATCTGGTGGCTGGGTATCTCTATTTGTTGCTCTGTGCAAAGAACATTCAAATCAGAGCTACTGTCCTGGAAAAAAATCTTTCCGATGTAACAACTGATGATGTGAGCCCACATCAGTGGTAGCCTTTTATTGACCGGTGAGGGTTTTGGATCAGGCCCTCCCCTGTGGTCATTTCCAGAGACAATTATTCTGATAGCTCCTGCTTTGCCTTCTGTCACGTAGTGTGATTGCTCTGGGGCTGGCCAGGCTACTGTGCTCTCCTGGAAGCCATTTCCCTTCACTGAACTTTGATTGTGAGGAATAGGTTATTGTCCGGGGTTTGAAAAGGAGACTGCAGAACCTTGGACGGATCGAGGCACCCACTCTTTTCACACTCAAAATCAAAACAAAACACTGTTTTCTGCCAACACTGCATGTGACTGCAAAACAATCTACACATTTGTGCCTGTTCATCTGAATATGGGAATATGCTCTGTCACACTTTCTGCTAAAAACATCATGTATTGTCTGCTGCTTCCAAGATTTCAGAGGGCACACATGGGAAATAAAATCGTAGCTTTACAAAAATCAAGAGGATCTTTACTTCTCTGTTTTAACCTGACTTCACCTCACTTAAAATAATGTTTTAGGTCCAGCATTAATGAAAAGCTATTGTCATATAAAAGCAGGAACACAGGTGTCAGCCAGTATAATAATGGTAATGTAAAAATCATAGAAAGTTGATGTGTGACATGTACTAGCCCTATTACACAGGCTGTGCACGCACATGCATGATATTCAGGACACCCTCTTATCAGGTTTAATTATATTAGTACCTGCTGCTCATCTATATTCTGTATAAAAGCAGCAAGGCAATCATTAGAAATAAGCATTGCAAGGTAGAGCAGAGAATGGAGCACAGCAGCAGTGTTTCTCCCGTGGTTTGATTTGACATGCTTGCATAATCATGTATGGGATGGCTCCTTCTTGTTTCATTTTCAGTAACAGACAAACAAAAAATCTCCTAACCTGAAATAATATGATGACGATTTCCCATAAATGAAGAAGCAGAACTACTTACAGCTACAAAGACAGAGGAGGTTGTATTAAGAGGCTGTGAATCTAGACCTCTTTGTTGTGTTCACAGGGATTTTCAGGGTGATTTAGTGTGGATTGATTTGCAGTTTATTCTGCAGCCATTGTTTGTAATGTGCTTTGCAAGCTCATGTACTCTGAACCTTAATTGTTCTAAATTAAACTATGGGGACCAGACAGAACACATTTCAATCAGAATTACAAAATATTGCACCAAATTCCTTTGGGATACATAATCTCTCGCTATGTCTGCAGCGCTTGTATACATGAAGGAGGAGTGAGGAAGCATATTTAGGAAGACATTTTACTATAATTTAATTTACCATTTTCCATTGGTAAAGCAAACAAGGACAGAGGTATTGGCAGAAACCAGCAAGGGAAGTCGTTCTGAAGCTGCCTCACTGTGGTATTTTTCGTGCCCTGCGAAAGCAGCTCCTGGTGCACAATGCTTTGTACAGGGCTGGCAGAGAGAAAAACACTGCCCGCAGCGAGTGTCTGGGCACTGGCTGGGATTACAGAGATTGGCAGAATAGAGAAGGCAATAACAGCTTACTTGGGCTAGCACGGCAGAAAGGGGCAATATAACTTGCATTGATTTGAGGGATTCTGAGTGAAAGAAGCTAGGTATTTGTAGGGTTGGAGCCCTTTTAAGCCAATGTGCCTTTACTGAAAGAGCTCTGTAATATTTGTTTGAAAAATACCTTCGTGTATCCTTGCTAGGACTGACCTGGCTCCTGGCAAGTTGGCAGACACGGAAAAATCCTTTTTTTCCCCCCTCTTATTTTTCTTCAGGTAATTGATTCCCCAGCCAAAGCTTCTTTGAAGAACCATGATTAAGAAGTTTTATATGAAGATACAATTTGGGAGAAAAACACTCAGCAAGGATGAGAAAGAGTGAGAGAATGCAGGAGTAGTGGCAAAAGCAGGAAAGGATTTTGGGGAAGGGCAGGTGGTGCCAGTGCAAAAAGCCATATGGAAATAAGGGCTCAGGACAGCTTTGCCACCCAGAATCCGATGTCTGGCCTACACTAAGCTCTTCTGCTCAGTGTGTCAAAGCTCTAATAGAAGTTTCCTTTTCTATTCAGCACTAAAGTGTATTAAAATAATTAAAGAACATTACTTTCAGAGTTTACTATAAGAATATTCTTTCTGTGCCTGTGTCTGAGCAAGATAGAGAGTGGCTGCTCCAGGGCCTGGTGGATATTTCAGCGTCCCATGCTTGCAACAGTCTCATCATAATTTTAAGCTATATTCTGCATTGCTACTTGGGTGATTTGAGCTGGGACCTCCCAGCAGTGCTCTATCTCAGTAGCTTTGGGGACAGAAGTGATGTCAGGATGCTGATCTGCCCCAAGCTGCACTTTCAGGAGACCACCTGAACCTCCCTGGTGTGGGCAGAGGGGGAAGAGGGAACTCCCCAACTAATGGGGGTATGGTGTAAAATCTCCTGAGATGGTCCCTGAACAGCAGCAAACTTTTGTGGCAGAACTAAGGAAGGAGATGTGATGAAGGACAGAGACTGACAAGCCTTGGCTTCAGCAGAGGGGTGAGGAGCTGTTTACATGGCCAGTCTTTGGAAGGTGCCATGATTTTGGGATAGGAACTGAAGTCCTTTTCAAGCTCACAAGTATCAGTGCCTCTTCCTGTCACTTCCAGTCTAGAGAAATACAGATCAACTGAACAGCAGCTCGACAAGCTCTGCAAAGTCACAAGTGATTTGTCAGAGGTTTTTTGCTGGGAGGTCACAACGAACACAAGCGTATTTAGGCGCCGTATGTGTCCCTATTTATTGACTGCACCTGTGCTTCCATGCCAAGCCTGAAACAAACCCACTCATACTCAATTTAGCATAGCAGTCTGAATTAGTTAATTTTAGTCAGTCGGTGATTGTTATTGCTAAGATCCACCACTGCTCTGCATTGCACAGGCATTAAAATAAGTGTGAAGATTGACAGCTTTTTCCCAGAAAGAATAAAAGTATCTGCACATTCATGATGAATATAAACAGAAAGGTCAAGATTCAAACCCCAGCAGTCACCTATATAGTCTCCAAACAGTAGACTGTCTCATAAGGTCACAACTCATTTAAGCCCAGCACTTCCTATGAATGCTCTGGCAGATGTACATAAGTGAATGGCTTATTTATCATCAAAGCCTGAGCTCAAATATAACTTTATTACAAACACTAAGTTTTTACTCCTGTTTTAATTTAGACTAAGAAATTGAATTCAATAGTATTAGAGTAAATGACTCAAATGTTCAGATTGAGATAATACTGGCTGAATATATTGTTCTCAGTGCCTGCAATGGTTTGACAGCCTCTTTGTATCGGTGATTTTCAACCTCTTCAATGTTTATATATCTAAAATCTTCTGCTGGAGGTAGGGACCTTTATAGTGAAAATTGAAGGCAACTGACAAGAGATTTGCTATCCTTGCTTATATTTTGTATTACTCTCATTCACAGCCCATGGACCCCAGGTAAAAAAACACTGATTGAGGTATTTACATAGCCCTCCTTCCCATGACACCTGAATACCCACCATGGATTTATTTTTAGTGCAACAATGTGAATAACAAGAGCACTATATTTTCTCATTCCTACCTACCCAAAGAACAGAGACATCAAGTGAAAGATTTTAAAACCAGACAGAAATCAAAGATTAACTGCTCAAATCCATCCTTATGAGTCTACTTAAAGTAAAGAAATCCAGTAACTCTTTTTTCACACTATCCAAGGGCAGGACTTGGCCCCATTTATCCTTTCCACCAGTGATTTGATCTGCTAGATTATTATTTACATGTTATTATTTGTTCAGCTTTGAAAACTGGCTTCTCAGCATTAGTGAGTGTAAATGAAGACAGACAAGTGATGAATTTTAGGGAAAAAAATGAGATAAGAGAAGTCACTTACAGCAGTATCAAGGCTATCTCATCCAGAGATTTTAGGTTTGCTGTTAAATTTAAAAAAAAAAAAAAAATCTTTGCTTACAACTAAAGGCACCCTGTGTGCCTCCCCAGTTGGTCTTTGTGGGATCTCTATTGCAACACTGCTTCAGAAAGGCTGACTCCTTGTTTTAACCACNTTTTCCTCTGGTATTGCCATTAGGACAAAAACCAAAAAAATACTTCTGTGGAGAGCAACTCAGCAGCTACAGTTTTGAAGTAAAGCCCACCATTTGTACAACAAAAATCAAAACAACCTTTTATTTGTCACTGCAGGGAGAAGAAGAAATATGATTCTTGTCTCCTGGCTTGGTAATGTTGTCTTCAACTGTGCATTTTGTCCACTTGTGCCTTATCATGTTAGTGAAAGGAGCGTTTTTGCTTCTTTCTTTCTTTCTTTCTTTCTTTCTTTCTTTCTTTCTTTCTTTCTTTCTTTCTTTCTTTCTTTCTTTCTTTCTTTCTTTCTTTCTTTCTTTCTTTCTTTCTTTCTTTCTTTCTTTCTTTCTTTCTTTCTTTCTTTCTTTCTTTCTTTCTTTCTNCCAGAGATTTTAGGTTTGCTGTTAAATTTAAAAAAAAAAAAAAAATCTTTGCTTACAACTAAAGGCACCCTGTGTGCCTCCCCAGTTGGTCTTTGTGGGATCTCTATTGCAACACTGCTTCAGAAAGGCTGACTCCTTGTTTTAACCACTGGCTTATTACAGGGACTCCTGAATAAAGCCAACTACCCTGAGAGACCTGCTACGTGCTCTGCTGGTAACCAAATGAGATGGTAATTTGGTGACTTCACAAAAAACACTTTACTGTGGGTCCATCACAGGGTGTCTCCAATGTGAAAAAAGCCTCATTGTCACAAGTGGCAGCCTTGGCACAAAAGTATAGGCCTGGTAAGCACAGACATGGATTTGCCCATGATAAATGCCACTTCCAAAGGACATTCCTCCTGTTCAGAGTGTCAATCCCACCCCCACTGCAAGATGCACAGGACCACGTGTAAATAAAATATATGCTGATGACATATATATATA
>VWZN01014372.1:148572-168659 GCA_013396955.1 Regulus satrapa
TCTTTCTTTCTTTCTTTCTTTCTTTCTTTCTTTCTTTCTTTCTTTCTTTCTTTCTTTCTTTCTTTCTTTTCTTCCCTTTTCCCAATCTTTCTCTAGCTCTTTTTTTAAATACCTCCCTGTTCTTGATCTGACCTCCTGCTCACGTAACATCTGTTTTAAAATGGTCATTCACTATCACCATTTCTTTTGGGAAACACGTTTCCCAGCCTAAGCATACAAGATTATAGCAGATTTCTTAGCTTACTGTGTAGTGTGTTTCCCATGTGATAGCTTCTCCTCAGGAAAGCTATTCTTTCATGCAGCCATAGCACCAGCATTGATCAGTGGAAAAGTTCAAGGCAGCAACTCATCAAGCACAGCTTCAATACTAGATTCCAGACAAGGTCTGCAATAAATAAGGCCAGTAACAAAGCATCATATTTCCTCCTTACACAGAAAACCAACAGTGACACCGTTCTAAATTTCAGAATATAAGGACAATTTCTTCCCTGCATTGGAGCAAGATGAAAGCTGGAGGTATACTCTCTTTTAATATAAACTATCTTTAAGTAATCATGAATTTTTTTGGATGCTAGTCTTTGAAGTGTGCTAGCATATAATTTTAAATGCACAGGTTCTTACTGTAGGAGATTTTTCAGTGCCTTCACTGACTAGGACTTTGTTGTCTGAACACTGTAATATTATTGAATATGAGTGTTTAGAATATATTATTCTGACCCTGGTGCTAGTTCCTGCTTTTTATAAAATATAATAATGGTTCCAGGATTTCAGTGTTAGCTAACAAAAAAAGAACAATCTAGTGCTGTAAGCAGATAGGAAAAAAATTCCAAATAGCAGTGCGATAAAAAAATATACACCCTAAGAGGCCCTCACAGATTATTGCTATTGATTTCTTTCCTGGAGACGTGGAAATGTTACCAGATGGGGTGTTAGGCTGTAAGTGTGTGGGTGCAAACGCAGTTTATTGCTTGCTGTCTAGAAATCACTGAAAACCTTCACAATTCTGTTTGGCTGTGTCACATAAAAAGGTAAATTTTTCGCCCTACATCAGTCCTTACAAAAAGCTACAAGACACGCCATGCAATGAGCATACAGTAAATTTGTCTCTAAGGAAAGAAAAGATCAACAAGGGAATTAAATACGCACAGATACATGCACATGCTTCCCAGGGACCGTAAAATGCCTCGCACATATTTGAGTATTTGTCCTCATCTTGGTCATATCCTTGCACTATGTTGATTTAAATTAATTTGAAAGACTGAATTGATTTATTTCATGGTTTTTCTCTTCTAATTCTGCCTGGAACATTGGGCTCTGTCCTGTATTTTATGCTTATGGAAGTGCTAATAAGATTTGCTGTAGGTTTCTAAAAGTCAGGTACTGGAGCTGGAGTATAATGCACAACTGTGTCTGACCCCCTCGGGGATGCACCCATTAAAAAAAAAAAGGCTGACCTTCTGTCACTTTCTTCCTCCTCCCTTTTAATGATTCCTTCTATATCCTTTTGAGAAGATCTTTACAGCCCTTTGACCCCTGTTAGAACAGGAAGACTTAAACAGCTAAAAGTACCCTCAATATCAGCGGTTGCCAACAGGAGCTCAAGAGGCTTTTTAGGAAATGCCAGAAGACAATAACCTACATTTTCAATGCATTTAGAGACAGGTCCACATTCAATATTGTATAATTCCCCTTTCGTTTGCTTTAGCACAGCACATGCTCATGCTGAGCAGAGGCCTGACAGTACAAATAGACATTCCCCAGCAGCAAAGCTGCTGTTTTGGCAGCAAACCCACTTTCAGTGACAAAACAGCAAATCTCTGTTAGTTCTGCATGTTATGTTACTTTTCATTTAGCCTTCAGAAAAACAAGATTGTGTTCTTTGGGAGGATCAGGTGGTTCTGGTTTTGCTCTGGCAGCAGTGCCAACCTCCACCTCCCCTTCTCTGAAACTCCTGTCTTGCTGTTCCCTGAACCTCATAAAATCCTCCACCCCTCTGCCCCGGAGCCCGGCATGTGCCATTGCTTTCCATGAAGAAAGCAGCTCAGCAAAACCAGGTCATGCCAAGCAAAAACCAGGCTTTGGCTGCTCTGTGTGGCTGTTTCTCAGGTGGCAGGTAATGCTCTGGCAATCTGTTGCAGAGCACACTCGCGCTCACAGCTGGAGCACAGCTGGTTACTGAGCTCAGGCAGCAGGAGCATCTGGTGGGAGCGAACAAGGATGAGCTCACTAAAACAGCAGCAAGATGAACCCAAGGGGGGACAGCACCTTGGCAAACAATTGCTTAAGGAGGCTTGGTTAGAGAATGCAAAGGTATCTTTGTGCCTTTCCACAATATTTAGATTCTTCTCTCTCTCTGGAAGAGCAGTCTGATTCTGCTCTGAGCCCCAGCCAAATGAAGTCAAGCTGGATGACTCTTCTGAGCAGAGCCGTGAGTGGCCAGTGTTGGGCTGAAGGTTGGGCCCTGAAGAGCCATGAATTGATAGAGGAATGGAAATCCCATGGACTGTTGCAATGGTATCATAATCTCACAGGCATCTCATTATGTGTGTCATCAAATAAAATATCATTAAGCAGTGAGATACAGCCATAGGATTTTAAAATTTCCCACCCCCCACCCCCCCCCTCCCCGGGAAAAGTATTTAGGGGTAGCAAAACAGAAAATAAGACAAACACACTAAAATCTCCAATTCTTATTTGTTTATATTATTATTCATTTATTTTAAAATTTTTTATTTATTCTTTGGGAACACAAACCATAGGAGAAGAGCAGGAGCTGTGCTAAAATTAACCTGAGCCATCTCACTAAGAGTTTGCCAAATGCTCCTTAATACAACCAAACACACATGCCATCAATGCATCAAAAAAAAGAAAGTCAAACCTGAGTTAGACTGAGCAAATCAACAGAGTAATGAGGATGTGTGATAAAAAGGTATTTCAAGAAGGACAATTAAACACAGACACTTTGTTTTCTTTTGGTATCTCCCAAGACTGGTTAATGTTCAGCGCATTCTAACTTCGATAGCTCAAGCAGTTTTCTGCTAAAGTGACTTAAAAGAATTTATCCTGATGTAAGTGTGCCCGTGTAGGGCAGTGGAGTGCAGCCCCCTTGGCTACTGAGGGTGAAGTTACTCCTGGGAGCAAACAAAAACACTGCCTCTGGTCTGAGGGCATTTACAATATGGAGACTGAGCCACCGTGAATGACCTTAGTGGGTCATTTGTAGGCCAGTAAGCTTGGAAAATTGATGAAACTAGTCTTCATGGTGGGGATTTCTAAGACAGTAACAAGGAGATCCCCATCTGGGTGATGTTCAAGCCCTACAAAAGGAATGAGCAGGAATATAATTGGGCGATACCCCATATAAAGTGTGATTCTCCAGACAACTAGATATTTTGTATACAAGTCACTCCAAAGGGAAAAAACCCTTCTGTCATGTGTTTGTGTGACCTAGTGGACAATGTCATAATAACCAGGTGGTCTCAATGCCACATTGACAAAGGATGAAACTTAGGCTAATATTTTTCATAAGGGCAGTACTTTTATAATTTCCAGTGGAAAAACAAGTAGCAGCTCAAGGAAGAGGAAAGAAAGAAAAAAAGTGAATTTTTCCTGCAAGCTTCTTGCTGCAAACGAAAAATGAATCACAGCATGGGTCTGATAAGCCTCGTGGGCCAAAAGAAAGCACAGCCGAGTCCCCAGCTCTTGCTTTGTCCTCTCTGAGGTAGTGTGTCCCTTGGGGACCAATTGTGCAGCTCTGAGTCCTTTTGCCTGGTGGCCTGTCATGGAGTCTGTTAGACTATAACTCACAGTTGCTCTTTCAGAAACATTTATTTTTGTTTGTTTGAATTTATTTCGTACACACGCATGTGCACACACATGGTTACAAAAGCCCAGCCCTGTTTTTTCAAGAGGCCTGGAGTGCCCAGGCATTCCATTGTTTTTTATGCATTAACTTCAGAGGACTTCAGGAGTAGAGGAGTATTTATTTATGGATTAGATTGACATAGTGCTCCCTACAAGTGCTCCAGATTCATCTCTATTGAACTCTGTGCACTTATTCTGAGGTTCTGATTCTACAGAGCAAAGGGAATCCACCCCAGTGATGTTCTCAGCCCAGATGTTAAAGTTAAGAATATGTTTAAAGTGTTTGGGGACTGAAACTCCAGCCTCTAAATATCACATGAAAATAAATGCCCTATGATTCTCACCAGCTCCTGAAGCTGTAAATTTTTAAACTTTTTAATGAAATATTAAATAAGTAAAGCCAACACTACAGTCAAGAATGAATCAAGTTAGACCTTCCAGCCAACAATCTTTATGGAGTGCATATTTAAATAACCTGTAGGAATGATAATATTTAGGCATATTTTAAAGCTCTTTTTACATAAAAAGGCAGGAATGTTCTCTCAGTTTGCATCAGTACTTAACTAAACAGGAGCCACCAAATCTTAAATTTCTACTAAGTACATAAATCTCCCATATCAGACAGAATAGACTTCATGTTAGCAAAAAGCCCCCAGTAGCAGCAGTAATCACAGTAGCTTGTTAATGAAATCCTTCCTTCAAAGGAGTGATTTTAGAATTCTGCAATAGCCAATGAAAATTACATGCAAACATTATGGTCATTTGTTATCATTATAAATTGTGATAATGTCATGGCTGACTTACAAAGATGATGACCTGAAAGGCCATGACATTATGACATTACATTTTATCAATAATGAAAAATTGCTTCTTTTGCATGATTGTACCGGAGGTGAGCCAGGATCCCGGAAGGCTGCTGGCTCCTGCAGACCAGCCTCAACTCTAGAGAGGCAAACAGACCTATAAAGAAATACTTGGGGAAAATAAACCAATCAACTGACTGCAGCAAAACTAGAGATACAGATAAAGAATACAGACTATATTTACCTCACGGTATTTAATTTGAATTTCTGAAGGCCTAGATGATGGATGTCTTGAAAATAACACAGAGAAGATTCACCCAACACAAGGAGCTCACAAAAGACTCTTTTTAATAGTTAGCTGGCACACTGAAAGCCTTAGGGACCAACACAGCTCCTTAAGAGGAGTCCAGTGTTTTCAGTGGCATGAACTGACAATTCTGTTTTAGTTGTTTTCTAATCCAGCCTCCCTTTTCACTGCCTAAGGTGCCCCTCTACCACATAGCTCCAACAGTCAGCTTTAAGCTGGATCTTAGTGATACATGGGACCTCAGTGATTTCAGGGACCCTGAAATATGTGCCAGAGAGAGCTGAGATGAACAGGATGTTATTCAAGGAAAACAACTCAGCTGTAGCCACTGGCACATGTGCTTTAATTTGACAGCTACTCTAACAGCCAAAAAAGCTGGAGTCCTGCAGGAGATACAGTTCTGCCATGCACAGACACATGATTTCTCCTAACTGCACTGAAAGCTCAGCTCTCAGCCACCTGGCCCTAGGTGTGTATTTACACCTGAAAGAATGTGTAAAGCCGAACCTCCAGTCTTGCCTCCTCTGAGGTAAGGCAGAGCTGAATATCTTGAAGAACTGCAGGAGGTGTGGTGACCTCCACTTTTCAGCACACTGTGATGCCCAAACCACTTAGGGGTAAATCATGATCCCTTCTGCATGCTTCCCCCACACAATCTCCTGCCTCCACTCCTGAAACACAGTAAACATCTGTGCAGCAAATACAAAGTCCCTCTCCTCAGATATACCTGGCCTGGACACACTCTGCAAGGGGGAGAGTGTGGTAAAGCCTCAGCACAGCCATGTGCTCTTTTCCAGGACCAGAGAACAAATCAGTGACTCTCACAGACTCATTGAACTGCCATAATCCTATGTGAAACTGGCTTCTGCATTCCTGCCTGCTTTTGCTTCCCTGTAAGAGCACCAAGTCCACAGCAGGATCTCCCTCCTGTCCCACCATCGCCTCCCCAGGCCAAGCCCTGAGCAAACAGATGGGCTTTGCCCTGTGCCTGGTGCTGCCACTACAAGCAACAAAGGCAGAGGCTGCAAATCCTCAGTTTGAAGTGAATAGGGGCTATAACTTGAGTTTAGACCCAACCCTAAATTTCTCAAGCTCCTGGAGACAGCGGTGGGGGGGGGGAACATTTAACAAGTAGAGCTGCCTGCCTTGCAGCATCCCCTCAGCTGGGACAGGTCTGTGCTTTTTTTTTTTTTTTTTNAAAATACAATTTTAAAATTATATTTGGAAGCACTGTGGTACCTTGCACTTATTCTCAGAAGCAAATACACATATACCACAGGCTGAAATTCCTAAAATAATGATTACAGGCTATCTAAAATCTTGACATTTGGGATGCAAAAATATTTTTTTTGTTTTATCTTTTATGCAGGTATTTTATGGCAGGAATGTAAAAGACTTATTTATTTGATGCCATTACCTCTCAGTAATAGCTCCTGTACCTGTTGTCGTGATGCCACTGTTTTGAGTGACTTTTGTAGAAATTAAAAGCAGTAGCACTTGATACCTGAAAATTACAGATTCTTGATTACAAATTCCTTGATTCTAGTCGAAAGGATGAAGGCAGCAGCAGCACAAGACTCCTGTGCTGCTTGCCAGCACAGGAGGCAAAAGCAGAGAAAGGCTTTACCAGTTTTCACCTAAGAGGTTCACTTTTTGTGTTCACATGGGGTTCTGCTGGTGGTGTGAAATCCCAGGGCATCTGCCAAGATGTACTGCTTAATGTTCTCTGCTTTTCAAAGGTTCAGTAAGCAAAAGGGGTTATCCTGAGCAAGCTGCTAGGACCATGACAGGAGCAAAACACCTCTGTGTATAAATTTGAAACCTTTAACCTTCTAACTGTCAAATTTCAATATTTCTGGTCACAGTGTTAAATGCACCCTAGCATTTTTATTGAAAGAGTTTTCAGTGTATCTGGATGGAAAAATCAAAGTTTCCTTTTATATTTACACACTGTTAGTAAGTCGTTAAAAGAAGAATAAAGCAAGGTGACTGCCAACAATATTTTTGTATTAGTGTAAACTTTACAGCTTCAGCATAATAAAATAGCCTCCCTATTTACTTTGTAACCTGTGACGTACACTCTAAATGACTTACTGTTATTGCTGCTCTAATATACCCTACCTCTTACTAATGATAAACAGACAGCACTGTGTCAAGGCTGCAGTCCAAACTAGACAGAAAGGAATACAGGACAATATAAGATGGGATGAAATGCCTCTCATTAAAAACAAACAAACAAACAAACAAACAAACAAACAAACAAACAAACAAACAAACTTTAATCAAATCTAGTTTCCAAGTCCTTCAAATATCAGTGCTCATCTTACCAATTTATTTTTAGTTAGGTTTTTTTTTGCCTTTACAAAGAGCAAGCCCACCACTGATAGACACAGTGATATGACAATGCCCTGCCTAGAGATGCTCTTATATTTTGGTATCTTTTCCTGCTCTGCCCATTTTTGTGGATGAATCCTCTATCATTCCATCACAAAGACCTTTATGACAGCAGACGGGAGAAAGAAGTAATGGCTTTAGAAAGCCATTTTCCCTTCAAACAGTAAGTAAACCTTATCAGAGTTATGTGTGACAGTGATGGAGAAACCCGACATGGAGCTATCCCTTCCAGGGCATCACTTGGCTCCTACTCCCTTGAGCGCAGCCACCACCAGCAGCTTCAGCAGGAGCGTCCAGGCTGACACTTATGAAGCCTCTCCAAGGTAAGACCTTCTGAAATGTCCCCATTGGCAGCAGTTCTGGCTGCGGGGCTGCTCCCCACGAGCAGCTCCTGCTGCAGGTGCTGGTGCAGCCGAGGAACGCTGAGCAGCCCTCACAGAGCACACACAGAGCACTGTCCTGTGCCCCTAAGCCGTGCACAAGTCAGGATTGAACATTTGTTGTTAAGCCCTGCTGCCAAGAGGAAATTTATTTTGGGGCAATGAGAGGATTACAACCCAGCTTCTGATCTGCCACGATCCTTTTTTACACTGGGGTGACTGCTGGCTCAAGTTAAGTTACTGTGCTTTATGTGGAGTAGATGTAATCTGAACAAGGCTTTAAGCACCTATTTCTTCCACAGAAGTGTCTCTGGCTCGCAAGGACAATGTGATGGCAGTACCAGCATCTCTCTCAGAATTGGAGAGCACAGACTTGTTACTAAACAGCCCAGACTTTTCAGTGGTGGAAGCAAAAGGGCTCAGCACTTTTGGAAGGGAACATTTTCTTGGGTTGACAACCCAGATGTTTTGTGTGTGGTGGATACAGAGACAGCCCTGAGTGCCACAGCAATTTGCTGAGCTTCTTACACAGCTCCGGACACGTGTATCACTCCTCCTCCTATCCTAACTAAAACACTGTGGGCATTTCTGTCTGCAAGCTGAAACAGGATCACCTGCATGCTCTGTATGTCTAAAGCTTGGTCCTCTCCTCAACTCTACAGGGATACAGCACTGGCATAGGCAGTCAGGGTCTGCTTGCAGCCTCACTTCCAAACTAATTTCCAGGAGTCAGACTTCTAAGGGCAGCACAGGACAGGAAAGCAGCCAATTGTCCTCTGTTAAATGTAGAAGATGTTGCTTGGAGTGGGTGAGGAGTGCTCCCTTCTTTCTTGGTTGGGTGCATCACCTCCTTCTGCTCTCCCCTGTATCCCCCGGGATACTGAGCTCCTCCCTGAGACATTATTCTGAGTTGGAGTAGGCTTTAAATGCAGCAAGGGTGTATTTACTGCTGAGCAGTTTTAGCTGTGTACATTTCTCAAGGCAGTCTCACGTGTCTGGAAGTTCACCTCTGGCTGGGGGCCATGGCGTGGGAGGTCAGGCTTGGCACAGTGATGCTCAGGAGAGCCCTGAGCATAGGAATCACTCACGCTGAACAACTTAACAGGAGCCCTGCAAGGGCACAGCTGAGCCATCTTGCCCATATGGACACAAAGTCCCCACCTGCTTCTCTGGGGGTAGGTGTTTTTGATTTATTTCAAGGAGGCACATCACTGACAGCTGGGGATAGGTGTCTCACTGCCCTTTGACCTGTGACTCTGCTTGAAGAAAATGGGATGTCAGAATGCTCCTGCTCTGAAGGTGAATTCAGCAGCAGCTACTGGCATCAAGATGTTTAGATTCACTTGTTAAAGTGAATCTAAAGAGATAATTTCCATGGCATTGATAGAAAAAGGTAAAAGAGTGGCAATTTCATCTATATTCACCCCATTTCACGTGGAGTTATCAACAGCTCAGGTAGCTCCTGCCTGCTGGGGTAGGACCTGCTGCTTCACTACTCTACCACTTCCTGATGGTGCCCACAGTTTTGCCAGGAAATAATTAGCTTTAATTGGATTTCACACAGCTCAAAATGTCCCTACAACCTGAAAATCAACAGTTCTTCCATTCTGATCAGAAAAGTAAGGATGGTTAGTTATGCTCTTACTCTAATAAAATACAGAGAGGTCTCAGACTAAAGAAATGAAACAAAGTACAAAGAAAACATAGTTCTGTCCATATGATGCACTAAGGCCCTTTAGTCCAAATAATTCTTTGAAACATCTTATTCATAAAAGTATTTGGAGTTATTTTCACATTTAGGAACTTGCTTAAAACATTTCTGGATTGATCTGAAATCCACTGCTAATTGTGATTGGTTTCGTCTGTGGCAATGCAGGAACCAGAGCAGGCAGAAAGTCCTTGGCATAGCAACACTTTCTAAATGTATTGTGACAATGAAAAATAAATTTCATAAATGTACCTATTTATTTACTAGGAGTTATAATGCAATTCAGGCCATTCAGTCCTAAAAGAGTCTTCACCACAAAACACACCCAAGTGCCACAGGCAGCATTGCAAACAGGTACAGGCGTTTCCCAGATGGGAAAACGCGTGCCTGGTGAGGGAAGACACTTGACATCTGTCCCATGCTTTGCCACGATGACACTGGAAGGTCCCTGGAGCTCTGTGTGCTTTCTGCTCACTCTCTGGAAAGTGGCAGGGTTCCCACAGAGCTTCTGGCATTACGGGGGAAGTGGGGCTGTTTGGCAGCTCCTGACTTTGTACTTTTCTAGGGACACAACTCCTGCTGCTACTGCTCTCATTTTCAAAACGTACAATAATCTCAGTTTGGTCAAATAACAATCAAATACTATAATTTTAACCATGAAATCAATAGTCATGAAAATGGCCCCAGCTCATTATAGCTCTCTTGGGAAGTTTTCAAATAGATAAGGATAATGGCAGAAAGTTGAAGCTAGACTGGATCAAGCACTAATTGGAAAAAAGATGAAGGGCCATTTTGTGTCTAAATGTAGGAATACTTCTCATGAAGTACTCTCAATGACTCTGAAATAAGATTCAATGTTTGCACCTATTTAGGTGGATTCTTGTAGGTTTCTCAAACTATTCCTAATTTCTAAATGGGATTTTCAGCTTCAGCTCAAATAATTCCTTGGTGTTCATCTACTTGTGGCTAAAAGCTTTATTGTACAGTGGAAGGCAAGGAACAAACCCATATTTGTGTTGTGTAACCAGCACAAACACAGCCTAATCCAAATCCCCATACACAGTGGGCATTGGGCCAGAACCATAACCAATAAAAGAATAGTTGGAGTAAGTGACCCAAGGACAAGCTGTGGCTGAAATTTATATAAACCATGAAGAAAACCTCCAGAAATAACCACTTTCATTAGGCACATTTACAAAGATGCCAAGCTGCTCACAGTTTCTACAGCAAAGAAAGATTGCGTGTTAGAATGTTGCGTGTCCCATAACATTAAAATCACCTGAATTTTGAAGAGGAAGGGTGTCTGTCTTTGCAGTGGCCTTGTAGTTGCTGAAGGAGTTCCTTCAGCATCCCCTTAAATCGCTGGCATTTCGCTCATTTGTGCTGCTTCTATTCAATTGTTGACTGTGTGATTGAATTTACCATTTAGAGCCATTACCGTGTGTCATGAACTTTCTCAATCTGAAATGTGAGAATCTTCTTTTAAATACGGGGCTGCTGAGAGGGAGGTGTCGTGGGGGCAGGTCCCACAGGAGAGGGGAAGGAGGTGGAGAGATGGAGCTCTCCAGGCATCACTTCCTTCTCTCCTCCTCCCAGCTCACTGTTGCCTTCCCTCTCCAGTGCCCCACTTGGTGTCATTCCCCTTCTGTCCACATAAGGAACTCTGTGGCATCCACTATGAAGAAAAGGACCTGCAGGGTGCACGAGTAGTTTTCCATAAAAGGATGGATAAAAAGTGTGTTTGTCATCAGCCAGAGTTTTCTGGCTTGAAGGTGAAATGTGAAAAAATTAAGAATATTATTTCTCTCCTTCCGCGACCCATTTCCCTGCTCTGCAGCAACATTAGCAACAGCCAATAAGAAAATCATATCTGCAAAGGAAGTTTCTGAGCTCGATTAATGCTGTTTGTCAGTTCAGCTGGGCAGAGTGGGGCTGTGGGGCAGCAAGTCTCAGAGCACAATCCTTCAGGCGAGGCTGAAAGGGCTGTAAACAAGCTATGAAAGTTTAATGACATTCAAATATCTGAATGACTCCTCAAATGGTATAGTGGTTAGGAATTGTCCTGTACAGCTTTTGTAAAGAATTCACAGGGTTAATGACTAAAGAATGGAGTTCTGGTAATCAATATAGTCCTCTGGCTCTATTGATTGGAATCGCCTGCTTATTTTGCAGCTAAGATTTTTTAGCCCATTCAGAACAAAGACACCCTAGGGGACTGTTAAGTAAATAGGCATTTAAGACTTTTTCGTTTCTAAGAAAGTAGTTAATTATTATTAGTGCTTAAAAGTCTAAATTTAGGCAGAATGTCCCAATGAACATCATAATTTTGCTAGTTTTCTGCATGTTTTATGCAAATGCAGGGGTATTGGCAACTGTTTAGAAGTGTGCACCTATTGGGCTGGACAAGGTGCTGACAGAAGCTCCAAACCTGGAAGGCCTCAGGACACTGAGTAGCTTTGCAGGGACCTGTACACAGAAAAGGATCAGGCCCCCAGACAGTTGCAGTGTTTGTAAGGTGACGACTGCCAAAAAATATGAACATGCCAGGGAATCCTTGTTGATCTTTTGCTGAAGGATGACATTCACAGAGGTTAAGGAAGATGAATGCCTCAAAAGGGAGCTGGGCTTTATAGATACAACGTTCTTTCAAAGAAAAAGTGCTTCACAAAAACAAGCAGCTTTCCGTTTTGTTCTGCTGATGTAGCTGGTTTTGCAGGCCAGAGGATCATCAAATCACCTGTGGCAGCTGCCAAGTACAGAGGATGCTGTGGCAGGGCAGGGAAAACCACAAGTGAATGCTCCTTGCTTGGCAAGCAGCGTGGCCTCAGCCTCTGCAAGCAGCTGGGAGCCGAGTGCATTCCCTTCAGCAGATTTCAGAGAACGGGGGAAACTCAAGTAGCGCATCTTTGATAAAGGGTGTGATCTGTACAGTCAAACTGGGCCTGCCCTGGCTTGCAGTGCCGCCCTGGCTCTACACTCCAGCTGAGATGTTCCTGCAGAACCAGCTGCAAACTTAGCCCCACACTCAGCCCTCAGACCAACCAAAGCTGACAGCTTCTGCCACATCTCCAATATTTTCACAATAGAGCTGAAATAATTATGACTAACATTCTTTTCTTACAGCCACATAAACATTAACTTATGTTTCCTTTTTTGTAATTTTAAACCAGAAGCTGCTCCTTCTCCTGCTGACAGAGGAAGGAGATCAGAATGGTGCTTTCCCACCGAATGGAAGACGATGGTGGAGCTGCTTTGCGTTTTGATGCCACTCCAGTTTCCTCTGCTCCTTGCTTCTTCAACCATTTTTTGCTTGTTACACTTAAAGCTGTGAACCCTGTGGCTCAGAGAAAAGACATCCATTTGGGACTCAAGCATAGCTAATCTTTTCCATCCCCCTTAAAAATTAATTATCATAGCTGCTTGCTCGTAGGGGCATTTGATAAAAACACAGATCATGCACCAGTCAACAAGCACTTATGCACCAGCTGGGACATTAAGAAAACATTACATTTCGTATATGATCCAATTAACAGCTTTCTCCCCTGACAATGATTTCCTACATACTTAGGCTATTATATACAATTTGGTAATATGTGGAAGTATTCATCACGCTTGCATTCCCTGACACTAATCCTGTTTGTAGATTCTCCTCGCTTTCCCCTTCCTAGAATTTAGAGTGGAGATTCCTGACTGCAGCCTGTTTAGAGCAATGGCTGGATTTTAGCCATAAGTGATGTCACAAATCCATAAAGTGATAGATAGAGGCAGAAGGGCAGCTCTGTTTATAGTTTTACACACATCTTAATTTTGTTTCTACCTTGTACAGCTGTACCCCCAATACCTTTATAAGTGTAACTCTCCAGCCTTGGTGGACTGGTTACCAACCCCTTGGTAACCTCCACTCTTATCTTGTCCAGCTTGGAATGGAGATATTGTCCAAAAGAGAAACCCTGAATCTGAATTTTAAATCTCAGTGCAAATCTGCTGTCAAAAATCCTGGCAAATGAATTTGAAGGTTTTATTGCACCCAAGTAGCAGTCCCTCATTTTGGTTACTGTTGAGGTCTATCCATCTGCGTAAGTCAGCAAGTGAAAGATTTGAATTAATTTTCTGGAAAAGGTTTACTTAAAAAGGAACATTTATGACAAATGTATCATGATGCCCACTATGGGTGCAAGTTAAAAACTTTGCTATATTTTACTGAACACCATAAGGCTGGAGTTGGACAAAATGGGAGGTAGAGAAAATAAGGGGTTTCTCAAGGGTTTCTGAACCTTAGGTGAGAATCACCTTGGGAAGACAAATGTGTGGGAGCTACCCCTGATTTTGTTTCCACTGCGGAGCATTCTTAGAAATTAACAAATGAAAGCCACATAGCACTTCACAGTCTTTTACAGTGAGTAACAGATTCACTTGCATTGTAACCTTTTGAGGAATTTTGTAGGGAGAATTACAGCGTAATTTGGGATAGAGAAATAAATTCTTAGTGGCCTTTTGATGAGAAAAAAAAATGAAGCATTTCAGGTTGAGTAAGACACTGAATTTGAACCAAAAAGTTTTTTGTTTGTTTGTTTTTTTTGTTTGTTTGTTTTTTTAGATCTTTTCTGTATCATCAGTGAAGAAAAATAATCTGATTTGTTATGCAGTGTAAAGACCTATTGCATATCGCCAGGAACACGATTGTGAAGAAAGAGCTGTGAATGAGTGCACATTGATATCAGATGTGTAGCGATTAAGAAAGGAGAAAAAACAAGGTCCAAAGCTAGGAAATGAATGACATTTTGCCCAAGGGCTACATTCAATTGTATTTCTTTTTTGAATTTGTAGTTTTAACTTTGCTGAATCCATCTGTTACTTTAATATGTAAATGCTCCACTCTTTCTATTCTCTGGGTACCTTTTTCCTTCTCTCCTTCTCTCTTTTGTTTTTCTTGTTTATTTGTTTTTGTGCTAACTCCTCAGCAACACATGACATCTCCCTGAAGTGTGGAGTCAGAGAACATTCTGGCTTGCCAGGTAAGATGATGTTCACACTGGGACCGTGTAGCAGTTGGGATTTTACTTTGCAGGCCACAGAGGAAATTGTCCTGTAAAGGACACAAGAATCCTCTGCACAGTTTTTCTGCACAACTTATTATGAACTTATCATGAAAAGCTGAGGAATGGCAAAAGAAAGGCAAAAGTCATTGTTTTTTCCAAGGATGAAAGTATTGATGTCCCTGGTGGTGAGCTGTATTCAATTTGTAATGTTCAGTCACGAGCCTTGATAACACAGGAGGGAAAAAAAAAAAAAAAAAAAAAAAAAAAAAAAAAAAAGGAAAACCCCAGAATGTAGAGAAATATTTAAAATGTGTGTCTGTCTTCTCTTTTCCAAGATGACAGGTCTGGGTTCCTTAATTGATTGTATGTTACAGGAAATGACATTTGCCTGAAAATGAGTCAAGGTGCTCCCTTTTTGTGGAATACTGAAGTCCCATGCCAGTGCAGCGGGGCACACAGGCTGGGGACAGCTCTGGTTCCTAATAGCCTGTGGTAGTGAGTATCATATGGAGTGACCCATTCCCACAGATGTCATTAAAATCGTGGCTATTTTTATTTTGCACTGAAAGTGGGGCTAAGCTTCTGAGGATCAAAGTTCTCTTCTAGACCCTGCCAGAGACTCTTTCTACTTCTAGATCTCTATCTGTATAATGGGAACAATGACATTGGTCCATCTAAAAGAAACCCTTCCACATCGCTTCCAAAAAAGCAACAATTCTCAGTAGGGACATAAGATTCTATGTAGGTGACATAAGGTGTTCTTTTCCACTAGAAACATGTCTCTTCAATAGATATGCAAAATGTATCTTTATGATTTGGTTATTTAACATGGTGTTTATGAATTACAGAGAAGTCATCTTCTACCTTTGTATTCACAGTAATGCAACATGCTTACTAGAAATCCACCTAAGCAATTACTTTTTTTATCTATTGCCAGATTCCTTTCATATCAGCTGCAGCAGTTGCAAAAACTTAACAAATAGCATTTTACATAGGCTTGTAGTCTATATTCAGTTTTATCTGATTATTTTTAGCACAGTGATTTGAGAATCCAAATTACAGCAAAGAAAATGGAAAATTCATTTTCCAACAATGCCTTAAGCTTCACTAGCATTTTAGAGCAGAACATTTCTGTGATGGCCTTTGATTCAATCCAGGCTGAACGAAAGACATTTCATCACCACAGAATGCATTTCTTTATTTGCCTTGGATCTATGATTCTGTCAGTATTGAGAGAAAAGAAAAATCAATGCTGCACTATAAACCTCGGGCAGCCCCTGGCCAACGTGGTCAGCATGGTGTGAGCAAAGGAAATGGCAGGGGAAAAAAATTGACCGCTCAGCAATAGTGTGGCACAGTAACGGACAAAGCTCTGGGCTAATAACAGCTTGCAATTACACATGGAAAGCCAAAGCTTGTAGGGCATTCAGTACGAAGGGGATGTAATACAATTTATTGAACCACCGGTTAGAGTTCTGCAGCTTCTCAATAAAAAAAAAGGGCTGTGGACCTGTACTGCTTAAAAGACAGACTTATATGGTGCCAGCAGGGGAAAGAGACTTGAAGTAAGCAGAAAGCCCTTCCTTTTTATGTCTTGGATAGTGAGCAAGTGGGAGAATGCAGCCTATTTATGCTTTCTAAAAATACACCGGCGAGGCTTAAAGGGACAGCCCTGCTGCCAGTGCCCGGCTGGCTGCACACACACACACCCCCTGAGCCAGAGTGGCTAAACACATCCAGGCACTGCATTCTAATTCCTTAAACTGCACCTATGCTGACAGCACACTGTATGTCCTGCTACTCTGAAAAAGGGGAAAAGCAGAATGACAAAAATCTTTACTCAGGCATCATTCTTCATCTGAGAGAAGCAAGATGGTTCTGCAGGAGAGCAGAACATTAAAATACTAGTTAATGAGACGGGAAAATCTTGAGCTAAGGAGAGGAATCATTGACAAGCATGTTGTTGAACAGACAGGAATTTAAAATTGTGACTGAAACCATGTGATCAAAGGAGGTGGAGGCATGTCTGGGGAGGTCTGGCTCTAGTAGTGAAGGTCAGCACTGCACACTGAGGCCAACACCCTCCTGCTCCCCACAGTGCCCTTTACCAGACAGGACAGCTGGGGACACTGTGTCCACAGCTGGGGCACAGCCTCAGTCCCAGCCACCTGCTCCACTGGGGTTTGTGGATCCATCAAGAAAGAGAGGGGTCTGTTAGGGGTAAGTGGCTACCGAGCATCTTGGGGAAATGCGTACAAACACGTGATGTGCAGGTTGCAGTATTTGTGGTTTCAGGCATAAATTATGCTCTTCAGATGGCAAAGAACGGCATGAAAACAGGAGGTGCCAAGTATCACCCAGTGTGGCCTGAAGCCCTGGGGCTAGTAGTGCTGGGCTTCTACTTGGTGAAATCTCTGTGTGATCTCACACTTGGCCTCTTTCTGCCCACATTAGCATACACACACATTTACCAGATTACCTCTTAGCATCAGTTTTGAGCATTTGATATAATGACTGCCAAACCAATAGCAGGTTGCTCAAAGCCCTGTTTTAGAGTTAGCTATAGTTAGTTATCTATCTCCCCGAGTTAGCACAGTACAGCAGGAATATTAATACCCAGCATCAGATCCTGCACTTCCTGGGGGACCCTGATCCTTGCAGGGCCATGTGGGTCTTGAAATTGCCTGACCACATTTGTATGTACTTTGAAGAAGCATTGTTTCTAAAATTTTTTGGCAAGTGTTGTAGTACTTGTTCCTAAAGCACTACAATGACGTGGTGAAGTGTGCATGGAAAACAACTGAAACAACAACCGCAATGTGTCTGGTTATTTTGAGTTCTAAACTGAAGTCAAGCTCTCCTCACAATGCACTACAGCTACAAGATTCCCCATCCTCAGTAAGAAGAGAGACAGATTTCCCTTTATTGTGACCAGAGGAACCAGACCATGGGTACAACTGTGAGGTACTATCCCAGTGCAAATCAGCCCGGAGATACTTTTGTTTAATCTGAAATGTAATTTATAGAGTCCCAGCCTTAATATTTCACCCTTTCACATATCTACCTCAACCTCTTCCCCTATCTCTATTTATGGTTCCAGTGGCTCCTCTAGGCTTCCCTGGCACAGGAGGCAGGTTGCTGCCAGCACATCACCTTCAACACCAAAATACCAGAATTACTGCATGAGAGGATCTGACGTATCCCTTGTGACAATTATGGCAGGGTCCCTGTAACTCCATTCTCTGTGCAATAAAAACAGCCCTGCAGTCGCTCAGCAAATCCCTCGCCCGTTATTGTAATTAAGTCCTTCTACATGACACGGCACGAGAGATAAGGGATTATTAGTGTTTGAGGCATGAGGAGCTCGCTGGAGTGAGGTGGTGTGGGGACTGCGGTGCAGGACCGGCATCCCTGACACACAGGGACCCCTCGTCAGTGGCTTCTCCTGGCAGTCGCAGCGAGGGGGGAGGAGGATGCGAGCGCTGACCATTCCCAATGTCACCTGCAGAGAGCCATTAGCCCGCTCAGCCCTCTATTCCTACATGCTGAATCAAATTAATCTAACAAAAACAGATGACCTGTGAGCTCAGCCTGCCTTACAGCAAAGTCAAACGGGAGCGAGGGGCAGCGGCGGAGAGAGAGGCAGTGAGGAGAGCGCTGTCCCCGCAGCCCCTCGCTGTGCCTCCCGCGGATGTCCCTCCGTCGCCGGCTGTCGGGTCCCCGCACCGCAGCCACCTCTCCCTTGGAGCCGCACGAACCCTCTCTTGTCTACCTTGCTCTGGCTCCGTGCTACCCCCTCCATTACGCACGTCCACACGCACACACAGAGCTGCTGACCTAGAGGTGTTAGCCACTCCGCAGCTGCCGTTCTTCTCACATTAATCTATAGGAATCAATGGACATTTCATTAGAGTAATCAAGTGTGGATGCATCCCGCATTTATATCCCGCACCTCCCCCCTCCCCCCCAGCTGCTTTCACAGGCTAATTGGTCCTACAGCAAAGACTATGTGGATATTTTTCCCTACAGATGAGTGTCAAGAGCAGTTTTTTACTGCTGGTTGAAATACCCATCAATAGAGAGGTAGTATAAAAGCCTTCCCCAATCAGGCAGTGTTGCTGATGCTAATACATTATGCACTCTCTGTTCTTGCACACTCAACTCTCTCCTTTACACCTTTTTCCCATACTACTGAGTCATTTATGCTGACTTCCATAAGAGAATGAATCAGTTTATTTTCCTAAAAAAAAGGAGAAAAAAAAGGAAAAAAAAAATCAGAATTAATACTTCTCTATGAGTTCAATACATTGAGGGAATCTCTCACATAATATATTTTACCAACAAGTTTTTTATTTTTTCCAGTCAAATCTCTTCATCTTGCTTACTATGATAGCTCATAATTTCACTGGGTATTTTGTGGTTTATATATATATTGGTAAACAATCTTGTGAAAGGCACCAGCATTGTGTTCAGCACCCTTTGCTGCCTGGGAGGGGATGCTCTTCCCTCTCTGCTCAACTCTGCAAAGACAGCAGAGCTGCAGCAGGACTTTGGGAGTGCTGAGAAACGTCCTGAGAGTTACTGTCCCTAAAATGTGCATGTGACAAAAGGCTGGTGACCAAGTGGAGTCCTTACAGTTGGGGCACCAAGGGCTTTGTTCAGATGATCTTTTTGAGGCCACGAGAAAATGTGATGATACTTGCTTGAACAAAAAAATTTCAAAGTGGGATTGGAATTTTTCATAAGATCATGGACTTCTCATTCAGAAAGAATTCCAAAACTTTTACAGGAAGGTGGACACCTAACAACACATATTTAAAACATAGGAAAGCTTTAGAAAAGCCATGGTGGAGAAGGAGGCAGTGAAGAAGGCAGGCAGGCAGTGGCTCAGGGGTGCAGTGCTTGGGGCTGAGGTGCCTCTTGAGAAGGGCTGCTGGGCACGGTGGGTAAGGGCTCTGTGCTGGCACCCTCCACCGCAGCGACCCTGCAGCAAGGATGAGGGTTACATGGAAATTCATCACCCTGCAGCATCACCCTACACCATGCTTGGCCTGGGCAACCTCCAAGGAGAATGGCAGAGGCTCAGGAAAGAACAGGGATGCAGCTTTGGTGTCCCCTGAAGTTGCAACTAAACTTTTCTCTCTTGGTAACTGTATTTGATGATTAGAAAAATGAGCTGAATTAAAAAGTCACTGATTTGCATTAAAGCTTATTGTTCTGGTATGTTATCTTTGAAGTCATGTCAGACCTGGAAAAAACCCCATTTGTTTTAAGCAGAAAAGCACCTGAGCACAAGAATTTCATGTAACAAAAAACAAAAAAATCCAAACCAAATCCAAACAACCCACAAAAAATCTCAACAAAACAAAACAAAACGAAAACTCCTTTCTTCATCATACCTTTTTTAGAACTATTAGCATGAGTTACATGGGTTTACCCCAAGTGAAAGTACAGTCCTATTGGCTGCTGGTGCTACAGTGCACTGTTTGCAGTATATTTGGATACATTGCATGGATGTCGAATTTCTTCTACAATATGCCATGCAATTTTCAGTTTTGTTTAATGAATACTATATAGATTTTTTTTTTTTTT